>JARUHE010324429.1:0-11235 GCA_031471125.1 Archaeomysis grebnitzkii | reverse complement strand
AAGAATAATTTTTTTCATAAAATAAATATTTATTGAATTACAGCCACGCGAGATTGCAGGTCATCTATGGCTAGTTACATTTTGGATTCATTATTTAGCACATGAAATTTGTCTACACAATGATAAGAATGAAATATGTTTAACAAGATTAAATTGTAAATGTGAAGTTGATTATGTAAATATAAACTATTTGAGAAGTCAAGTTTGCAATTAACATAAATTATATTGAAGAATAAAGATTAGTAAATGATTTAATATCTTGCGATTTTTCCAGAAAAGCTACCAAGCCTTAGCCAATGAAAAAAAATTATACCTAATTGAGAAAAAAGAGGAATGCTTAAATTTCCCAAAGATAGTTGCAGTTCCTAATAATGGTCCTGTGAGAGAAGCTTCCGAGATACCAAATGACGAAGAGTTGGATTTCAAGCTGGTAACACTGGACGGAAAAGTGCCATTGGTGCGACCAAGATACGAACCTCCTTACACGAAATTATATTCATTTGGCATTCATCTGAAACATCTTCGAAATAGAAGAAACCGAGAAAAGGTCAGTTAAATGTTTTCTGGAAATTTTTACATAGAATTTTGTTCCTTTTGGCCAATTGCTGGACAAAAATAACTTTTTTCAATCAATAATAATAAGACTAATTAAAATTTAAATTTAACACATCAATTCAATGTATGATCAAAACTTTGATAAATGAAAGTTTCTAAGTTTACATAAACAACATCAAAGATGATTTGCATCAACAATCAAAATTTTTGCAGACGATACCAAGATATACCGCAGAGTAAATAAATCAAGTGCACCTGATATGTTACAGAGCGATATGTGTTTCATTACAAATGCAATTGATAAGATATTTTATTCAGATTTGTTCTATTGTATTCAGCGTTTATTAACGTTTTTTTAACTCATTAAATACACTTCTACATGGGTACCATTAGTTGCACGAAGCACATCAAGACGGTACTTGATTTATTTCCATATTCGCTGCAGCATAGCCTCATCAATTGTGGCAATGGAAGGGATGGCCAATTCCTTGGCCGCCACATTCACCTGATATCACTCCCCTGGACTTCTTTATATGGAGCTATGTTAAAGACATCTTGTATCGAACAAAGATGCGGAACATTACTAATCTAAAGCAAAGGATTACTGGTACCATTGCCACAATTGATGAGGCTCTGCTACAGCGAACATGATAAGAAATTGAGTACCATCTTGATGTGCTTCGTGCAACTAATCTTGCTCATATAGAAGTGTATTAAATGAATTAAAAAAAAACTTTAATAAACACTGAATACAATAGAACAAGTCTGAATAAAATATCTTATCAATTGCATTTGTAATGAATTTTTGAAATGGTAAATAGACTATGGACACCCTGTATATATTTTATATAACTGCATAGATTATAGTTTTTGAACATATATTCTCGAGCTTGTGTTATGCAGGAAATCTCTAATGCTATATTATATATTATAGATTGATTAAAATATGAAATTTTGTAGATGTATTAAAATCTTAAAGATTGATTAAAATATTATAGATTGATTAAAGTAAATATTATAGGTTGATTAAAATATTAAATCTTATAGTCTTCATTTCTAACTAAAAAATTGATATTGATATTTTTCTGAAATGAAAATAGTCAAGCTGGTGAATACATTCATTTATATTTTGTATACTTATTTATTTTATATTATATTTTTTTATTTAAAACTATTTTAATTATTCATTTTATATTCTATGTTTTTAAAACATTTTTTACTTTTGCATTTTACTTTGTTTATTCTTCAGACATGGATACAATTGCTCGCTGATCATGGTGATCCAAATAAGTTTTACACCGAAGCCTACAAAGATCACATTCCAGAAATGAAACCTCGAAGACCTAACTAGTAATTTGTTTTGTAATTATTGAGCACTGTTAATAAAATTTACATAATTATTTTTTATTAAATAAAAATAAACCTAATTTTTAAATAATTATTCAATTATTATAAAAAGTTGAATGTTCCCCAAAAACTGAATTGAAGTATTGAAAATTACATTTTTTTATAAAGAGACTTGCTGAAATTAATTTCCAACAAATAAACAAAAATTTAGCAGTTTGATGTAAATCTCTCGACAGAAGATGCCAAAATGTTGTTTGGTATTCAAATACGTTTTCCACCACACAAGTATAATATTCTATAATAAAAAAAAAAAACCACACAAGTTACAGCTTAGCATAAGCTTTGATGCTTTAGCACTTACTCTGAGGGTGAAAGAACTAGAGGTGTACCGAAGCCGAAGCTTAGGCTTTGGCGGATATTGAAGGCTTTTAATATAGACTATGGACATATAGCCTTAACATTTATACTATTTGGTCATTTTTTGGGGACATATAAAAGGGTATACATTTCAGATTTATAAATACAAGTCAATGAAAAAAAAAGGTAACTTATTTTTCATTAATGAAATTGAATGCATATATATTAAATGATAATTTCTCTAAAAATATTAAGACCACTTCTGAAAATAAATTAGTTGATAAACATAACAACGGATCAATTTCAATAAACAAGTTTTAGAAAAAAAAATTATTTAAGAAACATTATTCCAACCTGTCATATATGTTAAATGATCATTGCATGATAATTGCTCCAAAATTAAAAGTGTCAAGTCCAATTTTGAAAAAAAAACACAAGTTGGTAAACTCATCGAACAGCGCATAATGTATCTGCTAAAAACATTATATATAAAAAAATGGAAGAAATCAAAATTTTACTAACAATTTTCTTAGACTTATGTGCAAAGCAATTAATGTTCATAGTTAGTAATCTATGAATCAAACGGTTCAAATGTCTTGTGACTTAGAAAAAATAATAAAAAATATTGTTATTTTTAGGAAAACATTGTTACATCAAAAATTCACCTTAGAGACTATTCATGTATACTTTATTTCCAACCCCGTGATGCATAAAAATTTGGAACAATTTGTTTATCTTCACAATCAGAACTTTCAATCAAAATATGGCTATGTTCAAAAATGGTTAAATTCATGAAAAACTATATAATAAACACTAAGAATTTTGTATTAAGTCAAATTTGTAGAACGATTGATACCTAAGCTTTAGTTACACATTTTTCTTATTGCAATAGATCATTAGCAAAAAAGTTATCTCAAAATATGTTCGCTAAACACAACAAATCGAAAAATACTGTTGTAATTAAATTGGTTATTAATGACAAATCTTCTTAATGAAGTGTATTATGATGACATCAATATAAAATAAAAATAATTAGCTGGTAGCCGGAAATTATGTTTCATTGCAAAAGTTTACACTACATGAAAATAAGGTTGAGTACAAAATGATCTTAAGAATAACAATAAATCATTAATATTGTTCTAATTAAAAATCTTCCTAAATAAGTATAGTATGATGACATATCAATATAAAACAAAAATAAATAACTGATTGCCTAAAATTATGTTTTGTTACAAAATTTTACGTCATAGAAGCACACGAAGAAAATGTATGTAGAGCTTCGCTACGCAATATTCGTCAAAAACTGTGTGTTTAGTAAAATTGGCTCTGCATTCCTTTAAAATGAAAAATAATTAGAACGTAAACTATCATTTTGGTTAACCCTGTAAATTTTTTGAAAAGTTCATTTTGCAAAGTTGTTTAGAATATGTGGTTTTTCATTTAATTCTAACTAAACAATCCTATAAAATATAAAATACAAAGGTGATTTAAAAATTTATAAAAAAGGGTAAAGAAATATTTACCCTTAGTAAAGGTGTCTCAGAACTAATAGTTCTTAATTTTATTCCAAGTAAATATTATTTTAAATAAAAAAAATTATGAGCTCAATTTTGATTTTGTGAAAACCTAAAAAGTTATTACATATATTTAAATAAGTATTACGTTTTGTAAAAACACTTTTAATAAAAATTGTTTAGAATGAGTAATTATTTTTATACTTAGCCAATTTATTGTCAAATTCATGATTAATCAAAACTTGAAGGTTTAAAATATATTTTTGATATACACAAATGAAAGAAAATTGTTTATATAATAATGTATAGAATTGTATTAAAAAATTGAACATCTCAGAAACTTTTAACATACATACACATAAAATGCGTAGCATTCACTTGTATTTGTTTCAATAAATATTGATTTTGAAGGAAAAAACCCACGGAAAGATATTGTTTAGAATTATATATACAATTTATGTTTAATATGAAAATTTATAGAACGAGTGTAAAACTAATATTTTTCTCCAAAACATCTAGTTTAACCAAAGGTTTGAAGCTTATTATATCAAAATAAGTATTGATTTTACAAAAAAAATCCCTACGACAACAACATAAATTGTAAATTCAAAAATTCAAAAAAATATGTCTAGCCAAAGAAAATATTATTAATATCACTAAATAATAATTTTACAAAAAAATTAATTAGTTTTAAGCTTGAGCGAAATCAGTAGTAATAGACGTTGTCAAAATTTAAAAACACTTGAGCATAATATATCACTACATACTAGTATATGTTCCTCCAGGCCATTTCTATACAAAATACTATTTTGTTTCAATATGGATTTTGTAATTTTTGTACTTCATCTCAAATTATAAAAGTGGAAATTTTATTATAACCCTTTATTTTATTGTATTATGTTTGAGAACACTACAATCTTAATATATCACATACAATTATTAATGCAAAAGCTAATACATATATAACAATCAAGTTACAAATACTATTTAAGAATCAGAAAACTAAACTAGAAATAATTAAAAATACCACAGCAGTATTTAAAGCTGAGTTTAAAATAGTCTGCCGAAGCCAAAGCCCTTGGATTCGGTTTAGGCCGAAGCTTTGGTACTCCCCTAGAAAGAACCCACTTTCATTTATATGGATTTTAGGTGAAGAAATACCAGTTAATGATTCGATAGTCTATTTCTCAAGTCTATTACCTGCAATAAAAACTTGTTTTTCGATACCTAATGAAGTGCTTATCTTCATTGCTGGGAGTTGAACACCTACAGAGTAAAACGTCGGGCATTTATTTATTTTTGTTCGACATGTGGTCCAAGGGTCTACCTATATGGTTCTAACCAATGTTTCTTACATTTGAAATGACTAAACAACCTCTGAACTTCAGCTCAATTTCTTCACCTTAATATGACATGGAACCTTGAATGCAACCTGAAAAACGAATTGTTTTCTATAAAGAGTCCAATCACGTGATAATGAAGGACATACTGAACCAAAAAAAGGACATACCTGTATGATATATGCAGCGTTGTGTATTTCTATAGTCTAAGATTACCAATTGACATGAGCAGGATAAAGTTGTAGCACATGCCTTATCTCTCGATGAACCTTCTTGCTGAGTACCCAGAGGCTGCAGCAGAGGGAATAGGATCGTTTGTTTAAACATATATTCTGAATATACCTTTCTTTACCGAGATGGGAAGTCTCGGAGACAGTTTCAGCATTCTGCCCTCTATGAGGCCAGTCTAGGAAGGATTTAATGTTCATAAGCTTATAATAGATGTTTTTATGTGGTCCATAGAATTACAGAAGCACTGGATGCACTTCATTAACATATTAAAGCAACTCTATCCATATAGCTAATGTGCACATCTGCTCTGAGATAAGCCAATGTAATCAACACGTGTCTGTCACTAATTAGGTTAGTTCACTGGTCAGAATGAATCAGTGTGGCTAGAGATTTGATAGGAGACACAACAGTGTCTGTATATGGTTTAAATTGAATAAGTATTTAATATATATCTAGAGTTTTAATAGCCAACAAAAACAAGTACTAGTAAATGCTACGCATTGAAAGCTGTGTCTGTATATTCAAAATATATCTATAATGAACTAATGGCAAAGTTCATAAAATTATCTATTACTTAACGAAATATAAATTTTAGGAAAAAGACCCCTAAGGCATTCCTCCTTAAATCTCCAGCTCTTCTATTCGTTTTAAATATACCTTTAGAAAAATCTTGGTTAATTATGAATTTGATGAAATAATGGTAGAGTTCACAAAGCTATAAAAATGTCTATTATTTAAAGAAATATAAATTTTAGGAAAAAACACCCCTAGTGCATTCCACCTTAAATCTCAAGTTCTTCCATTTGTTTTAAATACACATACTTTTTATCTAAGCTTTCAAATAAAAATCTCGGTTAACCATGTATTTAATGAAATAATAGCAGAGCTTACATTACATAGTCATAAAAATGTCTATTTAAAGAAATATAAGTTTTAGGAAAAAACACTCTTAGGGCATTCCACCTTAAATCTACAGTTCTTCCATTTGTTTTAAAAAACTGTTCTCTAAACCTTCAAATAAAAATCTCGGTTAACCATGAATGATTAAATGGCGGAGTTCACAAACTCTCTTGTAAAAAGTAGATTTTGTTAAATAAATACTTATTTCACAGGAAAAAATCTTTAGTAAACACCAGTATAGAATGAATGCTATGATCTTTATTTTCATTTAAGCACGTTTTTCTGTAAAATTAAGTTTTGAAAAAAGGGAAAATTTTGTTAGAGTCCGCAAATCATCCACCGCCCCAACAACAATCAGAGGTCAGTTATAGAAGCTGGTCTTTCAAACATAGCTTAATAGACAACGGGGAGATAATGAATGCCATATACAATGTGTCGGCAGAGGGAGAGAGGGTCGTGGATGTACAGAAGCTGAAGAACAACGATGTAATAAGATATCGCTAACAAAGTGATGCAGAAATTGCAAGTACAATTGGCGCAGACATTGCAAGGTAAGACAGTAAGTAACCTGGGGAATAGAGATAGATGGTGGGGAAGTCAATTAAGAAAGTTTCAGAAAATACATTGTGGTGTAAAACGCTAAAAAGTCGTGGAGAATTTGCAAAATATCTTCAAACCTCTCAAGAATATCATTGCATATGAGAGCCTACCGCTATACGTTTTAATCGATATACAGTATATGTATATATAGGGCTATATGTATAATGGTATATACTTTGTTTTTTGTAAGAAAACAATGCTGTGCCTAAAAACTTATATATGTTTATGGTATAAATCTCGTTTATTGTTTTAATTTTTTCTTGGTAAGAAATAACATCTGAACTCATAACAATTGCATGGTTTCAATTATAAAAATGCTGATTAATTGAATTCGTTCTGTTTACGATCAGAGTCAAACAATAACCATTTCCTATTGTGATAAGATAAGGACAATATTTACTGATATAAATCTAACAATGAAAAATATTAAATTACAACAACCAAATGTTTTGATTACATAAAATATGTTTTTAATAACTTCAACTTTCAATGATAATTTTCAATATTATTTTCGATGAAAGTGTGTGAAATTCGTTTCAAAAACATGATAATCATAAAAGTATTAAACATATTAAAGCTAAATAATCAAACAAACAATGAAAAATGAAACTATTGCATATAAATGAAATTTTGATTTAACAAAATAAAATATAAATCTTTAATTAAAATTTATTGTTCATTTGAGGTTTGCATAATAATTTTTTAATTTTAATTTTTAACGTTACTTGTATTGTAATAGTCAGTAGGCCGTAAGTTCTACATACACAATCAGTTTTTTTAATAGTTAAGGCAATAAACGTTTGTATATAAACACAGCCTTAGAGGGGTGAGGTCTTTAAATATTTCTTGCGTGTCGCTGTAACAGGCCGCATGTTAAGGAGAACCTCACTCTTCCCTTTGGGTTGCTAACTGGCAACTCAGAGGATAGAAGGTGGTACATACATACACATTTTTTAGTGGTTGGGGGTCGCTTTAGACCCTAGTCTCAATGATCCAATAGGGTAGAAGGACTTTAAACAGATCAACCAACAATCAGTTTAACAATATTTTATAATCTAAAACAACATTTATTATTCACCTTCCACTGTTTGGAAAAACTGAACATCTGACCTGTTACATGCTAATGCACAGATCAACTGAGAAGTGACATCAATGTTATAATTGTCCTTATTTATTGGCGTGGACGTATGAAATATGCATTTTCACTGCAATTGTTATGTTGGATTATAAACTATGGCTGGTCGTTGTTGTACAGTTTGTCTTGAGATTGTGATGCGTGGCAGCGCCCGCTTCGACACTTTCACCAAAAAGGTTATTTATCTAAAATATTTACAAAGAAATAAGTTTATAAATCCCAAATAAGGTTGATAGGCCTAGATAAATATTTTTTTCAAGATGTTTCCAATGAATTTTCACTTCAAATCTCCGTACATTGTTAATACTTTTTGCGACGGCGTTAGCTCGGATTTATCCAAAAATGGTTTTATATTTCTTTCTTGGAGAAAAAATACTTCTTTTTGACACCCTTGTAACATCCTTGTAAGGTGGACATTTATAGTAAAGAATATAAGTATTTAATGTACAATAATAATGAATTGATAAAACATATCTCCAAATTATGTAATTTTAATCTCATACATGCAAAATTTATGACAGAAAAAATTGTTTGTTCATATAGCCTGCCGGTAAAACTGGTATTGTTTCAATTTTGAATAATAAACCATTCATTAAAAATCTATACTGGACATTTTTAATCGTGAACATTTGTGGAAAATGGAAACGAAAATGGCTACTACCTTATTTCAGAAAAGTCGATTCCCCTAAGAAGCTAGATCAAGAATTTGATTGAAAATTCAGACGACCTGTCACAATTTTCGAGTCAAATGTCGTTGAGTACTGAAATGTTAGTTATGGCGACATATGATGTGTTTTTAACTTCTTATGATACGATTTGAAATGTGATACGTTTGGAATTAAAAACAATATTGAAACACAGAAAAACGTAATTGGATTTAACGGCGATTCAATTAATAAAAAATTGGTCGAGAACAGGCCTTTAGTGTAGTAGATGATATAGGTGTTTTAACAATAATAATACATTCTCTGGGGAACACTATAGTAAATTGTAAACTATTTTTCACTTCACCAGGTGACCCGAGAATGATTTATCTTATGTTAACATATATATATGTTTAGAATATGAAACAAAATGAAGTCTATGAAAATATACTTGAACCCACTATTTTGGTGGATGCCCAGATAACACACCCGTGTCTTCAATGATCATTAAAGACGCGGAGTATCCGACTACCTCGTTGATTTAATCAACAGGTTTCATTACTTTTCTTAAAATAAGTAATGAGGAGACTCTTAAAAAGATGGTTAAAAAAGACTCTTAAAATAATCAATGATTAAGACACTTAAAATAGTGGGTACGGTGATTTAAAAAAGACTCTTGTAACCCGCTGATAAAACACTACTTAAAGATACGGTAACGGTGGGCCCCGGCTGAATAATCAGTAGCCCACAATGAAAAGCGCATTTTTATGGTGGGAGTGTTATCTGGGTGGTTAGGGTACAGTTGGATAAGGTTCCATTGTGCACGTGGTTTAAAGAGTAAACCCTGGACAGTTGAGGGCAGTAGTTCAAAATTGCAATCAAATTAGTGCCCGAAAAATCATAATGGTTACGGTCGGATGCAAATGCGGATGCATATTTGTCTTGTCGCTAAATATAGCGATAATATCGATTTTTTAAATATTTTTATTATATTTATAGAAAACGGGAAATTTATAACTAAATGCCAGTTGATGTCGTATTTTAGAAGAATGAAGGGGGCGTGTTCCTTTTTTGATAGCAAACTCAACAGCTGCTAAATATTCCTCGTCTACTGAATAGCCGGAATAGCTTCTCGAAACAACTAAAAAATCTTGAATTCAAATGATGTTGGCACGGCAAAAATTCAGCGCCGCTCTCGACTTGATAGCAACGACGCAGAATCTTCTGAGGAACAAGCTGTCTGCAATCAAAAGTTTGAAACACCTTGGAAGTGAATTAACCGAACATGAGAAATTGAAGGAAAAAATGGTCTCGGCTGATTTCACCTCATGAAATGTTTACAACCATTCAACTACTTGTGTTTGGTGTAAGCCATTCAACTACTTGTGTTTGGTGTAAGCCATTCAACGACTTGTGTTTGGTGTAAGCCATTCAACTACTTGTGTTTGGTGTAAGCCATTCAACTACTTGTGTTTGGTGTAAGCCATTCAACTACAGTGTACTTGTGTTTGGTGTAAGCTATTCAACTACTTGTGTTTGGTATAAACCATTCAACTAATTGTGTTTGATGACAACCATTCAACTACTTGTGTTTGGTGTGAGCCATTCAACTACTTGTGTTTGGTGTAATCCATTCAACTACTTGTGTTTGGTGTAAGCCATTCAACTACTTGTGTTTGATGTGAGTCATTCCACTACTTGTGTTTGGTGTAAGCCATTCAACTACTTGTGTTTGGTGTAAACCATTCAACTACTTGCGTTTGGTGTAAGTCATTCAACTACTTTTGTTTGGTGTGGACCATTCAACTACTTGTGTTTGGTATAAACCTTTTAACTACTTGTGTTTGGTGTAAACCTTTTAACTATTCGTGTTTGGTGTAAACCATTCAACGACTTGTGTTTGGTGTAAGCCATTCAACGACTTGTGTTTGGTGTAAACCTTTTAACTACTTGTGTTTGGTATAGTTACAAAAATTTGACTTTCTTGATAACTTTATATTAGGTAGTATGTTATGGTAATGTCTATAGTGTATTTATGGGCAAAATTGTTGTTATAACGTAAAGATTTATTTACGTATGACTGATTTATGACACTTATTGACAAATCAAATGTTTTCGTGTGATCAATGAAAGTGCCTTTGTATTATTTTATTATCCTTAAAAAAATATTTTAAAAAGTACAGTTTAAAAATCTGTAAAATCAGTGAAGAAGGTTGGACTGCCTTTTTCTAAAGTCTAGTCAAAACTATGGATGCGTCGATCCACAGATGAATAACGCATTCGTGCCTCGTTGACTGTGGTAAAAAATTTTACCAGATGGTTTTTTTTATGAACACCATGCGTTCATTCCAAGATTAGTAATTTATTTATAGTTGTTTTATTTCAAAATAACTTTCCAATTAAGTGAAATATATTTCTTTCTTATGAAATAAAAACTTAAATACAATCAAAGACGATAGTACACTTTAAAATAGAAAACTATTTTTTGACAGAGTGCCAAAAAATTAAACGAAATCATTTTTACCACAGTCTATGTGTTTAATGTTAACTTTTGTTTAACAACTAAAAACCTCCCTAAATTGATAGTACTTTCTTGTTAAAGTTGCTAGATT
>JARUHE010324418.1:0-11236 GCA_031471125.1 Archaeomysis grebnitzkii | reverse complement strand
TTTGTACATATTATGTTTTAATAATCTATAATTTTACTAAAAAAAGTTTACTTTGCAGCCTCGATAAGAGTAGATTTGTACTCATGAGGCTGGGCCTGAGAATATATTTAATGTAATACTTTATCAATGTATATGTATTTTGGCCAGAAATAAAAATTATCATTATCATAATTTTTATTCCATTAGCTTTATAACACAGAAGTCAAAAGGATGAAGACATACCGATCTGAGTGTATAGCCTCGATAGAGAGTTCTGCAGCACATAAGGAAAGACAAGATGCAGATTATAATTGTTGCATAATTCACAATTGTTCGCCATATTGACACGGTGGATGATTTATCTTCATTGTCGATCTCTCCAGTGCAGTTCAACACCTGGGCACTGACAGCCATGTCCACCAGCATTTGCCCATCGTGATCATTATTGTCAAACATCAACTGCATAAATAAATAAACACGAAATGAAAAATAAATAAATCTAAATTAAAAGATCTATTCAACACCCTGGAGAAAAACAATTTTTTTGTTAATATATGGACTTATTAATTCTTTTTTAATATATGCAATTTCAATGTTAACCACTTTGTTATGTGTAAAAGTTTTAATTTATTTACTTATTTAAAAAAATTCTTTGATTAAAGTCACCAAAGTTTATATTTTTAGAATGCTAGCCTAAACAAACTGTTTTTCAATCAAAAAGAAAACGTTCTTTTAGATGTATACATTTATATTCGCCAGATAATGATTCGTCGTTATTTAATTCAAACAATTTAATTTGCATATTATTCAAATTGGTAATGTATTTATTATATTTGTAAAGCAAAATACCAAGCCTATCTTTAGATGGGATATTTCAAGAATAAGTTAAATTTAGAGTATTTCTCAGTAAAATAAGTTATTTTACTGGGTATTGCAGACCAGCTTTATTTGGTCATAGTAAAACTTTTATTTATTAATTGTAGAAATGAATAAAAGTCAAAATTGAAAAATGGATAGTTCAAAAATTTTATATTTCCATAATTTTTTCACTCTAGGTCAAGTAATCACACATCAGTACATCCCAGTGTTCACTTTTAAAACTTTTCATGATTGTGTGGCTGAGGAACTCATAGAGTGTAGTTCACCTATTTCTCAGTATATAAGTTTAAATAAAGTTGGTTGCTAACCTGCTATATTAATATCCAACACTAGGTATGGAAGATTGGTCATAACTATCTGCTGGCCGTAATCATTTGCTGATCATAACCATCTGTTGGTCGTAACCATCTGGTGTGCTGTGAGAGTACAATCTACTGTGGAAGTAGGTTATCATTCTTTAATGATACAGATCTTCCTTCAGGCATTAATTCTCTTTAAATTAGGATAATTTAAATTTACTTTGGATGGTCGCATTTCAATCCAACAGAATAATTTTCTTGAAATGAAATATTTAATATTGAATCTGTAATAACACATTCTCAATTTTACAACTTTTACCAGATCAGCTCAATGGTGCCAAAAACAAGGGTTTTTTACATCGAATTTTTTTTCGCCCTAACCCAAAATGGCCTTTTTCTGTAATCAAAACTTAAAACTGATCAAAAACGAACGTCTTCTTCAAAATGGAAAAATGTTTTTTGGTATCCTGATCAGCTATATGGCAGGCCATCACCTGAATTAAGTTTTCAAATTAACCTTGTACTACCTATAATTTGAATTAGTTTTTTGTTCCCCGTGAGTAGCATACGGTGGTAGAGTTTTAATGTCCCGTTTTATGCTGCCATTTCCTTCAAATAAGCAACCCTGTTATGTTTTCATAGTTATCTAAACTGATCTCATCCGTGTGGATGTTTATGGTTTGTAAAGTTTTTTGGCCTATTTATCAATTCCTACATTGCCTTTCATTCCCTCAAAAGTTGCATTCATAGTCTGTCTCACCATGCCTATGTTTACAGGATTATAAATACAACCAATTTCCAATGACTATTAGTCAACCCCGGATCTTTTAGTTTATGTTACCCATTCACCATGCAAAACCCAATTATCCCACTCCAAGGGTCATCATTTAGACATGGGTTGTCTCACTGTACAATCAAGAAACTGCTGGTTCAGTATGCAAAGGTGAATAAGAAAGTGAGATGATGTAGCATAAACACTATCAATGAAACTGATGCTGCCGATATTTTTCTCCATGATAATTACTTTAATATCATCCACATAAAATAATTAATGAAAACTATTCTAGTAGTTCATAAGCTATATATAAAAAAAAATCAAATTACCTTTCCTGTGAGTGAATAGCACTCTGGTGTATTATAAGGAATGTTTATCCTAAGTTTGATCGTTCTTAGCTTGAACTCAAAATATGCTTCCAGTAGAATATCGAAATCAAATTGATAATTTTTTTCCTCCAAATATTCTTTTATAGACCAATCTTTGGTTGCATTAACAACTGATATTGGAATTTTGATGCATCCTGAAAAAAAATTAAATTTAATGAAATGGCACCTGGTGTATAAACTGTGTAATAATAAACTAATTACATAGCCAAACTAGATGTCATCATAGATGATACATTTAAAATTTCTCAAGTCTCAATATAACTTCTTCTAAAACATTTTTTTTTGGATTAGGTATCACAGAAATGCAAAATAAAAAATGTTAATATGCACTAAAACAGATACCAATATATTATCAATGAAAAGTATGTCATAGTGTATTACTTATTCACCAGACAAATATCAATGTGTTTTACAATTAAAAAAAGTTTTTATTAAATATGAAAGTAATAATTCTCATCAACTAAATAAACATTGAAATATACTTACTCTTTATTTTTGTATTGTCAAGATTGTAAGTGAGTTCATGACTCAACATCTTCAAGTTCCCAGTACGGTAATGTATGGAACAGAAGATAGGCTGCACTTTCTCGGTGTCATTCGTGTCTTTGAAGGCAAAGTCATATGACCCAATTGCAATATCACGAATTCTAGTGAACTGGTTAGAAAGGTTGAGGAAATTAGAATAATAAAATAAGGATTTATTCTATTCAACTTGATAAATTAATAAGCAAAACAAAACTCTATGGATTATCACTTGCATTTATTTAAACATTGCTCCAAACTTCAGTAGTTTTACATAAAATAAATCATTTTTATAAAAAATTTCTGCCTCCATATCCCAAATTTCAATAAAAAATGATGTTATAATCTGGGATAATATGAACTGCTTACAAGTTATGCTAGAAATTGAGTTTTTTAAATAAGGGGAAAGTATAGTTTAATCAAAAACTCACCTTAAAAGACTATTTATGTACATTTCATTTATAACATATTGGTATACAAACCAAAAAAAAACATGAAAAAATACTTTTAGCATAATTTTTTGTTCAGAAAAGTCAATCAAAAAGGAGGATACAAAAAGGGGAAACCATTTCACTGATAATGTTATAATTGTATAATTCAGTTCTTCAACTCCTAATGGGATATATGGATCGACAATAGCACAAGTGAGGTAAACTCTGTTATTTGAATGTGTGCTATTTTTGATCCATATATGTCTCAAGAAATTGTTTTTAAATACTAAAACCTATTTGCATTATTTAATATTTTTGGTTTTGAAAAGAAATTTTGAGTTTACTTTATTTTTATTTTTGTGGTTTTCTGAACTGGATCAACATGTGTATGAAATAACTTGAGGTAAAATAATTCCAGATACTTCTTCAGCATAAAACTGTTGGGACACATTTATATCATGCTCAAGTTAGTTTATAGAAGATTTTTAACAGCTGATTTTAAGATTGGTCATTATGAAGGTCTAAGAAGTAGAAAATGTATAAAAAATCAAATTAAAATTAACTGTGCAAAAGACAAAAGGAAAGGGTTAACAAAAAAATCACCTAAGCAAATTCTCACATACATTAATAAACCAATTAAATTAAAAAATTAACAAAAAAAAAACTCTATACAAAATGAAACTGTCTAATGTCAACGGTTATGATGACAACATCAAAAAGGCTACTCCTTTGTAGTGGTTTGCTATCCATGCTTAACAACAAATAGAGATTATTTTTATGCAGCTATTTAGTTTCTTATCTTATCTAACTTATGATCACAATTAACTGATGTGACAAAGAAATAAAAATTGCTAAATTGAGCTAATCATATATTCACATACCCGTAAGATAGAATAATCCAAATAATCGTACACTTCTTGTTTCTCGTATGCAGCCAAAGCTCCAAGAGATGGAGGATATGCATTTACTTCTCTGGACGAATCCCATCCCTTGACAAAAAGATGTGAGAAAGAGATTTTTGTGTCCCACAGGTAGTTTACATGACTGTACCTTTCATTTGCAAACAAACACAACTGTAAGATAACCAATAACTATTAAAACATAGGTAGTTTACATGACTGTACCTTTCATTTGCAAACAAACACAACTGTAAGATAACCAACAACTATTAAAACATGGTAAAATGCAAGCATGAGTAAATAATATGCTGTAAGACATAAGACTAAATATTCAAATAAAATAATATGTAAAATGAAAAATAAAAATAAATTTTGTTTAAAATATTCTAAGTCCTGTCTACCAGAGAAAAAATTAATTATTTTCTATGAAAAATATTTTTACATAAAAAATGTTTAAACAATTTTAATGAAGCTAGACTTTTAGTCACAGCTTAATAATAATCTTTTTAAATAAAAAAAAATTGGTAAAGGTTAGGGAGATTACAAAAATTACCTATACAAATAAAATTATTACCAAATTTTTTGTTTTTTATTGTTGAAAAAACATTAAATAAACTTAGTGTAGAAATCTATGGTTCACCTAAAAAACAGATAAGCAAGACTATTATTTCATGCTTCATGCATTACAATTATGCTAGTTTTCTTTTTTATGTAGACACGGTGACGCCATTTAGTCACTATGTTTTCTCTCAGTTGGAATATTTGTTAATCTTAACTAACAATTTAATGTGCTAAGAAAACCACGACTGGGAATAATAAAACTACCATTTTTCAGGCCTCTATAAACTACAATTGATGGTTAGGGTGGAGACGGCAGATCTTTTCAGCAGTTGGAAAAAGTTTGCTCACATTTTAATTTTATTCCTTTGCTATTGTTTTTTGTTGCCAATTTTTTTTTGTAAAAATTAATTATTGAAAATAATAGTTTTTTCTATGGTAAGTGCTTATAACAATTGTTTTTTTTTTTAAATTTTCATTTTACAGATTTTTTATTGAACATGAATATCTTTATATATAAAGCTGACCAATTTGTCACAGGTTTCTTTTGTAAAATTAATATTTATAGAAATAATAAGTTTTCAAATATCTGGTTAGCAGCACTCAACACATTTTTGACAGAAATATATTTTTTCAATTTTTATTTTAAAGAATTTTTTATTGAACATGAATTGCTTTGTATACAATTTTGAACAATATTTATTGAAAAATAGGTTTTCAAATCTCTGGTTAGACAGAACTTTTTTGGAAGAAAAATTATTATTTTTAATTTTTATATTTACCATGAATAACTTTAATTATAACTGTGAACAAAATTGTCCAATGGATTGTTTTTTTGTAAAACAACATTTATAGAGAAACATAGACTTTGGTTAGACAGGACTTGACACATTTTTGACAGTAAAATTTATTTAATAATTTTATTTTTGCAACTTTCATAACTACTACTCGGTCACAGCCGTAATTTGATTACGAATTACCAGATATCTACTTAGATTAAAACTTAAGTTTGCTGTCAATGATCGATGATCAAAGATCAGATAGGTTTTGCTGATTTTTTGGAAAGCCTGACTTTCATTCTTTACTTTAACAATGCACATAATTGAGGTAGAACATTTAAAATATTTATCAACAACATTTCAGCTTTCACTAAAAAAGAAAAAAAATAAAGAAAATCTGACCTGTGAGGTGACTATAACTATTTTGAGAATTTGTAACAAGAACTTGAAGGGAAATCTTCTTCGTGCATGCCACTTCTCTAAAGGATTCATGAAGTGAAATCTGAGAAAGATTAATTTAAATTAATGACTCAAGTTAATGATTTAATCAATAACTTAAATTAATGACTTATACTAATGATCTAATACATTCAACAGAAAAAAATTCAACAAAGATACTAGTGTGAGACAGCAATTGAATGTTTTACCATTCAGTAAAACTGTTGATGTCTCTTGAAGTTTAATTATTCTTATGATATAAAAACCTGAATAAGCAAAGTGGTTAACACTTAACTCAATTTGCATCATTTTTAGCACGCCGTAAGAACAGTAAACAATCAGAACATAATTATATAGTTGGATGAATTACTGTACAATAACTTGAATTATGGGCACAAGCTAACATAAATAGTTATAAAAAATTTCACTTGTGTTTGTATTTATTTTGAAAAGAAAGGGCTTATTATTTCATGCATTTAAATTAAATACAGAAATAAATGTAATTTTTTTCAAGGCAGCCCATTATTCCAGTATGTTTATTAACCTTGATTTAATAAAAAAGAAAAATTTATTTGTTGGTGCAAAAAGAGCATTAGATATACCAATTTGATCTACTAATTTTCAGAAAGACCTTCATGTCAAATTATGTTCAAAAATATTTATGATTAACCTGCAAATCACTTTTAATACTGAGCGACTATTTAGTAGCTACATTGATCAAAAAATTATAACAAACAACTCTTGTTAAGTAAATTTTTCTTCAACACTTCAAACAAAAACTTTAACATTTAGTTAAATGTGATATTTCAGAAAAAATATTTCAAGTTCTAAAATCAAAGACATAAAATAGACAACAAATCAAAAAATATAAATTCACAAAAAAAATTGTGAAGGTGATGGTTTGGTATTGTTGTAAAGCATCTATATACTAAGTTTGAACTTATTTGATTCATAAACAAAAATTTTAACATGTTTTGAATGTAAGATTTGATCAAACTATTTTAAGATTCAAATAAAAAAACAAACTTCATAAAAAAATTGTCGAGAAGAAGTAGTTTGTATTGTTATAAAGCATCTAGTTATCAAATTTGAGATAATTTGATCCATAAACAAAAAAAACTTCAAAATTCTATTGATGTGAAATGATATATCTGACAACAATTACACCGATATTCAAAAGAATAACTAGACCCATCATAGAAAATACAAATACTATCACATAACCCACCAACATCAACAAACTACAACCAATACAAAAACAAAGCACTAAGAACAAAAATTGGATGCACATTATTCATCAATGCACAACACCTACATGAATAAACTAAAATCCTCACTATTAAAACACTTACAACTACATGCCTCCTAACAAAGATAAACTGCTCAACACCCAAACCAGCCACTTCACTCCCTGATAAAGATTATTCAATAACAATATTTACACCATCAACATGGATGGACAGGACACCTGAGCAGACAACACCCAAAAAATAAAACAACACAAATGTCAGACAACATAACAAGATACTAAATAAACCAGCATTGGATATAAACAACAATGAACAAACACTTCCACACAAAATATACAGAGCACTGGCAAAAAATAAGAACAAATAAATCCCCATACCTAGATAAATACCTCCCAGAGGGTAGTGAATGTATGGAATTAATTGAATGAGTTGAATGAGAGTGTGGTAGAATCCAAATCAGTAAACTCATTTATGAGGAGATTGGATAAGTTGTGAAAAGAGAATGGATATGGGTATACAAGCAAGTTATCCTAGTTAGACCAATAAATTTCAAGTCTAAGTCTAACATCAAAGTTCTGCTATGCCAACACAACACTGTACACCTATTCCCATGCCCACATGTAAAGACGGGACTGACAAGTGGGCCTGCTAGCTCTATGGTAAGACCTGCTGGAGTGGGGTCTGTATCCTATGACATGAGGATTCCATCCTTGATGTTGAGGATAGAGTGACAACAACAAATACTACGGAATAGTAACGGATATCTGAACTTTGCTTCACTCATTCAAAAATTTAAAGAAATAAAACATGTTATAACATCAAATACAAGTGTTGATGAAATCAAATATCACCTTAAATTTGGGTGCCAGAAAATTATTTTTCAGAGTTTTTTATTGCATAAATATGCATGTTTGGATCAATTATATCAGTCTTGAAGTACAAAATCATAGATAAACATTAGTAAAAACTGATTTCTGGCACCCTGCTTTCAATGTGATAATTTATAACTAGCATTTGTTTCTGAAAGCATTATTAATTTACATTTATTTTTAGAATTAAATGCCTGTCAGTAGTCCTATTGCATTTTGGTAGTAATTTTAGGTTTTGCCTTTAATAGAATTAACCTGAACTTTAAAAAATTTTAGACCAAACAAAAAAAATAATATTTTTAAAGAACAACATTAATTAATTGAAACATAATTACTTTAGCCGACGTCTCATTTGTTCTTCGGTAATAGGTCTTGAATGGAACCTGTCATTAGCCAAGGGGGAAGATGATGAGCCTCGCATAGGACACGACATAACAGAATCCTCAACTGAGCCATAATTGTGACTTGTGTATTGACGAGCAGATTGTGGAAAGTGTGAACTGTCTGACACATTTCCATTGAGTTGAATCAGAGGAGGAGATGTATAGTTTTGAGATAAATGTTCCAGTTCTGTTTACAGAATAAAAATAAAATTAGAGTTAAATATGAATGATCAAAAGAAAAAAACAGGCCAATGATTTTCAAAGTAACAAGACAGTGATATTTTGTTAACTGTTTTTAAAATTGTTTCTTTCAACTTGAATCTAAATTTTCCCATTATTTTTCATGAAAGCACTTTTTTTCTATTCATTTCCATATTTATTGAAAAAACTCACTAAAGTTAGGTTAAAAAAATCTTGCTGCTAATTTATGGTGAAAACCAATGTCCTGTGAAAAAACTAATAAAGTTAAAAGTGCTTTACAACAAATAATTAGATTTGAAAACTAACAATTCAATCAAAATTTCATATAAATGTTAGGTTACTAGCAAATACAACTCAAGTTTAGAATTAATTTTAAAATTATGTTATAACATATTCCAACAGTAGTGCAAACCAATTCATATGAATACTTCTAAAAATAACTGCACTAAAGAACAAAAATACATTAAAACATAGCTATTTCAAAGAATTATAAAGGTTTATACAAATATTTGTGGGTGAAAGTCCAGAAACATTACATAAAACTGTTTGACAACAGTGTATTTGGCATGTTCTTGGTTTCCAAAGCTTAAGAGAGGCTACAGAAACTCACCTATCCTACCTAACCCAACCTTATTGTATATGCAGAGTGTAAATATATAAAGAGGACCTATAAAGAATTCCCAAAATACATTGTAAAACTTATACTAATAAAATACTATAGGAAGAAAGAATAATGGCAGACGTATGATTTTGATGTGTAATAATAACATGTTATAATTAGTAATGGGACGATACCAAATTTTTTAACGATTCCGATTCTATCCAAATATCTTGATTTCCGATACCCGATTATTTTATATTTATTCTTTTATCTGGCTAGATATTTAGCTACATAATGGTACCTTACCAAGTACCATATTGAATCTTCAATTTATTCATAAATTCATAAGTTAATTTGTACTTTGCAGTGTTTACCTGTAGGCTGAAACTTAGATGATAACAGTTTTATTGAAACACATTAGTCTTCACTTTCATTTTATTGAGTATGTAAATAATAAAATGCATAGCTAATCCTTTGTAAACAGTAAACACTAGACATTTAATTCATAAGCTTTTGTAAACATTCAATTTAATTCATAATCCTTTATAAAGACTAAACATCTAATTCATAATCGTAATTAAATTGAAGCACTCGCAAATTATAGTGCAAAAACATAAGCGTATTACGTATAATACAGGAATAAGCGTTTTATGTATAGGAATCGGCCTTGAATTTCGGAACGCCGATACCTTGAAAAACCTCCGATATTCCGATACGATTCCGATTAATCGTCCCATCACTAATTTTTACATCAAAATAACTATAAAAAAATATTTTCAACAAAATTTTTTTTTCATATTTTATTTTTATTTATGCATCAATGGATTGGAAATGAAGTACACATGAAAAGTATCTAAAGTGATCTTTTTCTAAAATGATGTTTTCTCGCTTTGTAACACCATTTTTGATTTGATATTCTTAGAGAATTTTTTTTAAGTTACTGAATGAATCATCGCGAGACATTTGATTTCTAGTTTTATTTTCATGTGATATTTACTTAAATTTAAAAAATTTGAATACATTTTTTTTTATTTTATGTGTAGGCATTTAACAACTGACAAAAAAAATAATACTTTAGAGCCTAAAACATATAAAGTGTACCATTGGAAATAATATTTATTGATTCGGTAGTCTTAACTTACGGTATCAACTTTACGTAAACATTGAAGAAATGTATATCCCTTTTCAAATTGCCTTTAACATTGAAGAAATGTACACCACTTTTCAAATAGCCTTTAACATTGAAGAAATGTATATCCATTCTCAAATATCCTTTAACATTGAAGAAATGTATATCCCTTTTCAAACAGCCTTTAACATTGAAGAAATGTATAGCCCTTTTCAAATAGCCTTTAACATTGAAGAAATGTATATCTCTTTTCAAATAGCCTTTAACATTGAATACATGTATATCCCTTTTCAAATATCCTTTAACATTGAAGAAATGTATATCCCTTTTCAAACAGCCTTTAACATTGAATAAATGTATATCCCTTTTCAAATAACCTTTAACATTGAATAAATGTATATCCCTTCTCAAATATCCTTTAACATTGAAGAAATGTATATCCCTTTTCAAACAGCCTTTAACATTAAAGAAATGTATATCTCTTTTCAAATATCCTTTAACATTGAAGAAATTTATATCCTTTTTCAAACAGCCATTAGCATTGGATAAATGTATATCCCTTTTCAAATAGCTTTTAACATTGAAGAAATGTATATCCCTTTTCAAATAGCCTTTAACATTGAATAAATGTATACCTTTTTTCAAATATCCTTTAACATTGAAGAAATGTGTATCCCTTTTCAAACAGCCTTTAACATTGAAGAAATGTATATCCCTTTTCAAATATCCTTTAACATTGAAGAAATTTATATCCGTTTTCAAATAGCCTTTAACATTGAAGATATGTATATATCTTTTCAAATAGCCTTCAACATTGAAGAAGTGTATATATCTTTTCAAATAGCTTTTAACATT
>JARUHE010324407.1:0-11237 GCA_031471125.1 Archaeomysis grebnitzkii | reverse complement strand
CGGTCACCCATCCAAGTACTAACCAGACCCAACGTTGCTTAACTTCGCTGATCATACGGGAAGCGGTGTTTCAACTTCATCTTCACATAAAAATCAATATCTTGATAGCCATGTTCAATGTATAAAATTTGTGTGGATAGGAAAGAACTGCTGTTGTTGATCAGGATTTCATAGAAATTGAACATATTTAAGGAATTTTATAGTTTTGGTTTGATAAATATACATTATTTGTTTGTAAATACTGATATTATATAACATTATCTAGTTTTAATAATAAAATGTAATCCTTCTAATAAATGCTTAAGAAAAAAGCTTTAAGAAATTGTTAACTTTGTTAGTATTGTTTTCAAAGTAATACAAAAATACTGTGAGATCTCAGGTTAGAATTTATGAAAATAATCTTGATGACCAAACACAACCAAAATTAATGACTAACTTGTTTTTTATCATTTCAGGTTGGTAATTGAAAAGTTAAGTAAGGAAAACAAGAGATTTGAAAACAGTTGGAAAATGCTACCAAAGATTCTTCAGGACATTCTGATACGAAGATTATCTCGTGGAACTTACATCACAATGCAAGCATGAATAGTTGTCCTTTTAGGGCAGTTTTTGAGTGAGATATAGAGTGTAATGCTCAACTCCAAGTCACCCATTTTTTAAATATGCAAGACGGCGCTATTTGCCTCTGTAGCTCATGTGCTGTATAATATCCCATAATTATAGAAATCCAGATTGTTATCAACGATCAGTTGAGCCAGGATCATGAGCAAAAATTTGTTATTCAAAACTTATTAAATGGGTTAGTTTTCTTTCACTTTGGTATTGGTTAGACTTGACTTTATTGACAAAAATGTCAACCCAAATCCTTCCTCAATATATTCTTCAAATGGAAAATTTTTTTAGATGAGTTGCTGGAAATAAACTTAGTTAACTGAAATTGTTGACTCCATTATATTAAAAATATTATGGCAACAATTAAGTTTAGTGGTGCCACTAAAATTGTTTAAAGTACTAAACATGAAAGTATTCTACAAATGTCTTATATCTTCAATTCAAATATGTCATTACATTTAACATACTTATTAATAATTCTACATAAATAGGAGGCACTACAAAACTTAAAACCTAACCCAACCCAACTACCATGCATATGTAACTCTAAATATTGACTAACGTCAAAAACCTAAAGGCTTGTAGTTTTAGGCAGCCTGTAATGGTACTATGGTAGCCATTGTTTTTTAATAGTACCTGAATTGGAGTGTTTTCATTCAAATATGCATCAAAGATGTAAAACAGTTTTCTTTCAGGAGTTTTTATAGGTACTCTTGTTTATATATTTACACTCTTTACATACGAGAGATTTGGATTAGGTGAGTTTTGGTAGCTTCTTTAAGACTTGCGAAAGAAAGTTATTTTCCAAAATACACCATTTTCGTACAAAGCCACTTTCAAAAAGTGCAAATTAGATAAAAACAATTTTAAATAACCATAATATTTAGACTAAGCATATTTCATAGCAAGTGATGCAACTTCCCTATGTAATTCCCAATGCCAGGGCTACATTTTCGTAGAATTTTGGCTGAACTGTGGTTGCCCATACATTACCCTGAAAATACAATATGAAACATTTTTGTAAAAACATACGCAAATATCATAACAAAAACAAATGATGCTTTAACAATAGAAAACTTGATATCTTTATATAATTAGTATTATAATAATTAACAAATAATAATCATTTGATGAAGAGAACATTTACACTTAGACAATAATTGGTGTTGATTGGCTGTTAACAAGCAAAACATTGAGTTGACAGAATGGGTCATGTGTTAAGCTCGAACAGTTTAGTTGACATGGATGAAGAATCCAGTTGAACTAAGTTCTCTCAATCTCGCAAAAATATCGTAATCGGCCATTTTTTTTATTAAAACGCAGTCACAGGAAGTCCAGCTGATACTTACTTGTCTTATATTCTTTTGCTTCATTTATACATATATGTAAATTAAAACAAATAAATTTGTATAAGAATGTTAATAAGCAAGATAACATTTAGGAATAAATCTTAGTTTATGACTAGGCTTGATTTTGACATGTGCTCAGGCTGATGGTTTCTAGGTAAATTTACAAGGAGATTTTATTAACAAATTTAAAATAAAAATTCCAAGGTGAATAGATATTTTTTGATTGTTGTTTTCCATAAACCAATTTTTGTTCTATTCATTTTGAAAAAATATATCTAGCATTTTTTTAAATCTTCAAAGTTAAGTTAACAAAATCTCTGTGCTAAATGTAGGTGATATACATACATTCAATCTTTGTTTTTAACTTTTAAAAAATTACTTTTTGGTGTTTCTTTTTTAAATTCATTGCTGCAGTTTCTTACCAAATCAAACATGCGTTTAATTTAAATCATTCAGCGTCAGTTCCTGATTTTAATGAATAAAATATTAAATTTTACCATATAAAGTTACATTAAATTCTGTGGTGGTGTATGTTTTTCATAAAAAAAATTGTTATCTAGTGTTATTTAAATTGTTTACTATTTTATTTGATTCATTATTTTTTTTTAATTTAATTTATAATTATAGCTCTTATGACCTCATCATCATCATCAACTTGACATCAGCCAAATTTTGTTAATTAATTAAACATTTTTGAAAAATACCTTTGTGCGCTAATTTGGTATTATTTGTAATTTTGTATTTTGTTATGAATTATTTTGCAGTTAATTTTAATATATTGTTGTTTTTGTTTTTATCAGTTATGGATTGATGATTTTTTCTATTTGTAATGAAGGTAATTTTTTATCTTTGAAAATATAAATTTGGTTATTGTTTATCTTCTTAAAAATAAAATATTGAGTTTTTAAAGCTTGTGTGAAAAATATATTTCGTATTACAATTTGTTTTAATGTACCTATGTCCATATTAGTTCACTTTTATCAATAATTAAAAAAATATCTGGCTATTATTTATTTTCATGATTGAGTTCGGTTTTCTTTGCTCAGCTATATCTATTTGGATTTTGTTTAACTAGAGATTCAATACTGTAATCAATGTATGTTTTGACAAACCTTTCATGTTGTAAGGGTAAGTTTAATTGTACGGCCATCTGCTTTCAGTAAATCTAGGGTTACTTTCCACCAGTAACGAAGTATAGTAGGTAAAAGTAATAGCCCCAACCTGGGTAAAATTTAATTTTTAGGTACCCATCTATTGTTTTGTATAATTATTTTGTCTAGGGTGATAAAAATGCACATTACAGTAATAAAGCTACAAGTAGTTTCAAGCATACAGTTAGACCAATAACAAACTCAACCTACCCAATCCTTAGCATCATTATAATATGTTTAATCTTTTTAGAGTTTTGTTAGTGGTAACTACTTTATATGCCAATGATCATACATTTATGGATTAAATTTGTTATTTTATTGTTTATTTATTCAGTTGTTTTCTTTAGTTTAATCATTTATTTTCCCTTCCTCCTTATCTTCAGATGTAGTCTTCATTAAACCATTTGTTGTTTTCTCTTCTTGTCCGTCCAATTCTTAAATCGGCTAATGTTTTTTAACAGTGCTCAAAAATATATTTAAAACATTTCATAGTTTGAGGTTTCACTGTAATAATTACAGAAGACAAAATATTATATATTCACTTCAGCTGAATTTCAGGTGCAAATCCTTTATCTTTGTTTTGACAACTATATATTTTCTACTCTTTTCTATTTTATAATCAATGTTTTATAAAATATTGATTAGAGATTTGTTTGGTAATAAAATAAAGATAAATTATGATTAATTTTAATATAAATTAAACACAACATAATAAATAGGAAACAATTTATTTACAAAACAAAAACATAGGAATATAAAAAGTTTTTTAACATTAATCTATGATAGTTTGTCATTCATATTTTCACATGAAATTATTTAATGAAAACGAATAGTATGAATTTCTAAGTATGTTTTTTATATAGTTTAGATTTTTTAAAAACAAATGTTTTCCATACAGACATGTCTTGTAGAACTCGTACAAGATATTGCAAGAATTTCACAGAATCTGCAAAATATGGCAAGAGTTTTACTGAATCAGCAATTTTTTGCAAAATCTGCTCAGACATGTTTCGGGTTGTTACAGTTAAGAATTTCCTGTTTGCATTACATGAAATAGTCCTAGTAATGATTCTTTATGATAACACTTGACTACATTTTTTGAAATCAGGAAAACAAAAATTATTTTTAAAAAGTTTGATCTTAGAACATTCTTTTCAAGTTTGCATACTGTAGATTAAGTAAGCTGAGACTTTTAATTTTCAAGGTGAAACCTTTTAGTTCTTAATGACTATATAGCATTTTTAGTTTTCTAAATTTTTTAAAAACAGTTAAAGTTTGAAAATAAAATAATTCAGAACTTATAACATTTATAATTTTGAAATTTTTATGCTAAATAAAATTGCTAATTAATGCTAATTTATTAAAATAACTTTAATATAAAACCTGTCGAATAAGTAAAACTATCAAATAAAAGTGTTTGATATAATGTTAATCATTTTGGCATAAGGAAGTTGATTTATCATTTAAGATCAATAAATCTAGTTTTCTAAAAATTAATATAAAGTAGGCTATAATGCATTTACTACTGTTTCTAAACAAAGCTACCAAGTCCAAAATGTATCTTACTTTAAATGCCCAGTTTATATAAATTATATAGCTACGAATAGATCTACATTTAAACATAAGAAATTAACTTGTATCCTAAACTTTTTTTATCGAATTTATATATTAAAACATAAAGTCTAGATGTTTTTTTAATAACTAATGTTTTAATAAACTATTTTTTTACCATACAAATGTATATCATTTGCCTTAAAGCTATGATTAATTAAAAAAGTTTAGTCTTAGCTACATATTAAAATATTTTTTTTGTATAGAATTATTACATGTGTTCAAAAATTTCACCAAAATACATTTTTCACAATGATCTTGGTAAAACCCATCATAATTAGTATTTATTTAATTCTTCAAATGCCCGACAGTCTTATTTCAACTAAATAAATGAATAATCTATTTAATTATCTATTATAAAAATAAATAAAGCATAATTTAACTAATGCAATGCCATCATAAATAAATAAATTAAAAATTAAATTAACTTCAAGTTATTATATAAATAGCTTAAGATTAATTATTTTAGAATTGTACATTTAAATTATTATTTTCTTTAAATTTCCAAGTTATTAATGGTTTATGTATAAGCTTGTGCATATGGATAAATTTTTCAAACATTTAAAATAATATTTTATGATTTAGGTTAGGCCTATTTCCAAAAAACAAGTTTAACTCAAATTAACATTCTAAAGAATTTTCTGAAAACTTCATTTGCAATGACCGATGCAAATAAAATGTTAAACATGGTATGTTAAGAATAATTTGAATTTGTTTTTGTATTTAATTCATATCAATATGGAACTGTAATAACCAAAGGTTTTATTCACTTCAAAACCCAATATTAAATCACATTTCCAACATGAACTAAACACAAAGGAACGTTAATGCAGCATTGGAATATTTTGGCACACGGCTCAACGCACAGACTTTGGTGGAGGTCGGATCCACTTTCGCATCACGAAGTAGAAGACGGTGAGCACGTAGATGAGAAGCAAGATGGCGCAGGTGACCGCCAAGGCAAGGACTGAGGACCGGGTGGGACATGTTTCGTGCTGGACCACGTCGGACTCGAAGGCAAACGTTGCTGCAACGGGGTAACGGAATTATTCATTTGTTTTGGGTTGTCAAGTATTGAACAAAGTTTTAGCTTTGGAAGTTGTAAAGGGAATACAAAATGTTTTTGGTGGTTAACTAATGATCAAAGCTTGGCTTTCACTAAAGGCCTTAGAAGTTGTAAAACCCATTGAAAAATAAAGCATTTATTGTTCAACTGAAATGCTTTTTAGACACTGCACTGTAACGAAACATTCTTAATAGACCAACAGACATTTTCATTTTAATTTCAAGTATAACTTCCCTACAAATACGTCAAGAAGGATTTCTGCAAGATCTTGCAAAAGCAAAAAAATGACAGGATTCTATCAAATTTTAGAAGATTTCGCCGAATTTTGTAAGATATGTTTGTTCGGTGGGACCATAGAATTATATATTTTTATGGGTGGGACGACCTTTTAATTACTTATGTATTTTTTTGGAATTTTTTTCAAAATAGTAAAAAATCAGAATTTCTTCTATCAAACATTCACATGACAAAATATAGTTTTTGAAAAGTTTTCTAACAAAAGTACAAGTTTTACAAGCACAAAAATAATTATAATTACATACAAAAAGCGGCCAAGATAAGTGTTTTGCTTTAATTGTTATAACATCATCATATACTTGAACATTGTTTAAATTTAATTTGCCTTCTTTTTCTAAGCTTCATATATGACTAGTTGGATTATATTTAGCATTTTCTCACGTTAATGTAAGTAAGACATGTTCAAATCATATAATTCATTTACGTTTTTGAATATTATTTTTATGGAAAGTGAAACAATATTTTACAACAAAAAATAAAACACTCACAGTTGGTGTAGTAATTGTCGTTGGCGCCAAACCGAGAGTTGTGTTTGAACTGAGGCTCCTGTTCGTCTCCCAGGTCCAGCACCAGGATCTCCTGGCTAATGCGCATACTATCAGAGGTTCTCTCGCCGCCCCTGGAGGACGCCATCGCCTCAGCCTTCGTCGTCTGCTGGGCGTGGCCAGTGGCCAGGTGACGCAGGCCACGCCTCCTTCTGCCCCAGGAGTTAGTGGTTTCGCGCCCGATTTGGCAGTTGGCCTGGAAATAATTTTTTGTTATTCACAACTATCAGATGAAACACTTTTGTTCTTAAATCTTGAGTGCTTTTTTCATTGAGTTGGGTCATTGTTTCAACAACATTAAATGAAAATATTTTGTAACAAATGCATATTGTTTATAATATTAAAAAAACTTGCTCCAGCGCTGTATAATACCTATAATAATAATAATAATAATATAATATTAAAAATGTTGTTTTACAAGAATACTATTTTTTACAACTCCCAATGAAAATATTGCACCCAACTTGGTGGTATTATCTAATTCCGTGGCTTCCAGCTTGTTTGATGTCGTCTAATGTTTCCATATAGTTAAAATATTTTGCCACACACTGTGGTTGTATATTATATGGTGGGCAAGGTTTGGATATAGTATCATTTTATATTCCGTATTTATGACAACAATACTAGGAAATGACCATATAAAAATTAAGATGCGGTTTTCCTAACAAATTCATCTACCTTACTATATGTTTTAGCAAACTGAAACATATTGTTGTATGTGGTAAAATTTTTGTATCGTTATCATTATTTTTTAATTGCCCTGCCGTACACAAGCCATGGTGGTGGAACAGACTCCCTTCCACATATGGGGAATGATAACTCAATGGCGGAGGTCATTATCCTCATCATGTTTTGTAAGATCTTATAAGATATTTTCAGATTGCTCCTCGAATAAGATCCGTTCAGCCAATCTTTTCATTTCAAAATCTTTTTATGACCACAGTCACTGATAGACTTTTAAATTTCGGACTTTATTTATTTTTCATACATATGTATACAAAGAAGCCAATAAGGAATTGAATTTCCACTATTGCAAATGCAAAAATAGTTTTTACATCACAGTTCTTACATACATACTTTATAAAAATAAAATATGAAAATGTTGTTTTACAGGATCTTATACATAGTTTACAAAAATCAAATATGAAAATGATATTATTTTTAAATTCTAACAAATAAAATAAATAGACCAAGACAACACACAAAGGAGGAACTCACAGGCTCACAAGGACCAAGACAATACTTGACGTTGCACTGGAAGATGACACCGTATGACTCCGTGAATCGGAAGGCTTCGTACACCGCTTGTAAGGAAGCCCCGACCTGGTTGAAGTGCGGGAAAATTGCTGGTTCCACAGGGCAACTGCAAAAGTCAAATTTTATTTTAATTTATTTAAAGATTTAATTTCGAAGATTTTATTATTATCAAAACTCTGAATGAAATTTAACATTATTAATTTACCCTTCATCATCAATGATTTGGAATGTAGAGGTGGAATCCTTAGCCATCGCCACACAGCTTCTCGCAAATATTCCATAAGGAGCTGTTAACAAATTTTAATGATTAAGAAGTTATTAAAAATATTATAAATTAAAAGAATTGCAAAAAAATTCTTTTTTGAAAAGTTGTATTAGAAATAATTTAAAAATAAGTCAAAGTAGCTAAACTAAAGTGAGTAAAAAAAATGCATTTTCATGATAAAAACAAAAATGTTTTGGTAACAAAAATGCAAAAATTCAAATTTATCAAGATGGCAACATTAATAATATGAAGTTAAAACTAAAAAACTCGACTTACTAAAATATGAATTTATTATTTTATAATGAAACAAATTGATTGTTATAATGAAACAAATTAATTATAATGAAACAAATTAATTTTTATAGTGAAACAAATTAATTATTATAATGAAACAAATTAATTGTTATAATGAAACAAATTAATTGTTATAATGAAACAAATTAATTTTTATATTGAAACAAATTAATTATAATGAAACAAATTAATTTTTATATTGAAACAAATTAATTATTAAAATGAAACAAATTAATTGTTATAATAAAACAAATTAATTATTATAACGAAGCAAATTAATTGTTATAATCAAACAAATTAATTATTATAATGAAGCAAATTAATTGTTATAATAAAACAATTTAATTATTATAAAGAAACAAATTAATTGTTATAATAAAACAAATTAATTATTATAATAAACAAATTAATTATTATAATGAAACAAATTAATTATAATAAAACAAATTAATTATTATAATGAAGCAAATTAATTGTTATAATCAAACAAATTAATTGTTATAATGAAACAAATTAATTGTTATAATAAAACAATTTAATTATTATAAAGAAACAAATTAATTGTTATAATAAAACAAATTAATTATTATAATCAAACAATTTAATTATTATAAAGAAACAAATAATGTTGATTAATTATTTGAAGAACATTTGAAAATCCCGCCAAAATATTTAGAGAAATGGAGGGAAAATTGAACTCACTCTGCTCGGGGATATCGATGACGAAGGTGAGTCTGTCTCCGATCCGGACCGTCTCCACTTCGCGGAGGGCTCCGTCCAGGATTGTGATGCGGGGCGACGGGGCCACGGGGGCGGAGGTGATCGGGATCATGTCCGGGTCTCTGCAGAAATGAATGGTTTATGAGATTGGTTTAGTTTTTTTTAGTTGTCTAACTTTTTTTCAGCCGGGCGGTTGGTAAAAATAAAAATTATTAAAGTTTTTTTACACAATCGTATCTGATTCGTGTGGAAATTCGTATTGAATTGTATAAAGTTCGTTTGTAAGATCGTGTTGAATCACATATGATTAAGAGTGTTATCAATATTTAAAATGATAAAAATGTTAAACGATTGTAGTGCACTTATACACGATTCAATATCATAATGTTTGTAAAGACACAGACATGAAAGACAAATTGGGGTTTATGAAATTCTTCTTTTAATTAGTCGTTAGATGAGAACAATAAGAAAAGACCGAATAACTGCAAAATGTTATAACTTATATTATTTTCGAGTTGATACGGTTGTTTGACTTTAGTTATGGAACAAGTAGAGACACTCGTATTAGAAAAAAAAACAGGGATTAATATTATTCATCTATGACAAAATATATTTTAAGGATCAAACGCGCTTTCCTTTGTAATTTTAATTTATTAGACCTCTTTAAAATGTGTATACATAAAATCATGTGATGAAATTGAGTGTCTGCTATATATGTGATTCATGTCAACTGTTCAACGATATTTTGTAATCAAGAAGTCAAACTATTAAAAAAATATTGTGAATGAAGAAGTTAATTGAAACTTTATGAATGAATAACAATATATTGAACAAAACATTATAAATTGTACAACTCATTATGGCTATATTTAGGCTGGAAAGGGAGGTGTATGGATCTCAATTTTTTCATACTTCACAAATAATATTTAGAACTTTATAAATGCTATCCAGATAGTACAATAAACACATATTAACGTTAACTAAAACTATTTCAAACTTAATAAACTAAATTATTAAACCTTGCCAATCGTTTGCTAGCTCCCTAAACCCCAAGGTGATCAAATGATACCTTTGTAAACTATGAAAGCAAGCAAAACGAACTAATATCTAATGTTATTCAGGAACACTAGTGGGTCATAAATGGTTGTATATATATTACTATATTTGTCATTTTGCAGTTATCCTATCAACTAAATTATACAAATAATAGAAACAAATCCTAGGGTAATATCAAACAATATGATATCACTGTTTAAAAGTTTGCAAACAAAATGAGGTTTCTACTGTGCATACAAGTAAATACAAAAGCTTATAGTGCAAGAAGGATACTACAATTAGGTAACAAAATATTTAACAGCATTTTAAAAAAGTATAATTGTTTCATACGACATGACAGTTTTCATAAGAAAATTAAATAGAAAAACGTTTACTAAAAGGCGTATGGAAATAGAAAAAATATTTAATATTGAAGCAAAAAATCAAAAAACGTTTCAATCAATTTATTATCAACAACTGAGTAATAAATGTCCATATGACTAAAATAGTTGTTATTTATTAACTGAAATTAAATTTTTTATTTAAATTTATGTACTTGAAAACAAATGGTTGAGAGTTTAAGGTTTGAGATAATAATTTGAATTTGTAGAAGGGAAAATAAATTAACTACTTTTACAAGAAAATACAGGTTATTTGTAGCTTTAATTAAATAAAATAATCTTAGAGTAAACTATAAAAGGAAACAATCAGCATTGTAATTCTACTTTTCTGTAAATAACTAAGCAAGCTTACAAGTAAACAACTACTTTACGTGTAGAAACTTCAACTTCTACGTGTGGTGGTAAACATAATAACTATTTAGAATAAACAACCTCTACAAACATCTAATTTGTGATTTGTCTTACCCAACAAACAACATGTTTGAATTTGATAACGATCCACTGGATTGATCTCCACTGTAAGAAATATATTTTAACCTTTGCTTAAAATAAATGTAAATAACAAATATTGTAAAGAATAAAAAGATCCAAGCTATGATTACTTTGATTCGCACTTACTCTTCATATATATATA
>JARUHE010324396.1:0-11237 GCA_031471125.1 Archaeomysis grebnitzkii | reverse complement strand
TAGTTCTTAAATAATTTTAGACAAAATGAAATGAAGGAGTATGGAACATAAAAAATCTCTACATACAATAGTTTTTAAAAAAATAATTATTTTTTAAATAATAAATTTTATATTTCCAGATGATTGACAAGTATAAACAAAATAAAACATTTTTTAAAAACTTTTTATTTCATTTATTTTATAAAGAACTAAATGAACTATTATTCCTTATTAACAGTATCAAACGCGCGAGATTGATTTGTTCTCTCTAGTTATGGTTATTGTTGTTACTGTTTTTTTAGTTATAGTTATTGTTTTTGTTATTGTTAATGTTGTCTTTGTGTGTGTTTTGTTGTTAATGTTGTTGTTTTTGGTGTTTTTATGGTTATTGTTGTTGCAGTTATAGTTGTTGTTTTTGTTGTTGTTGTTGTTACTATTTTTGTTTTTGTTGCTGTTGTTGTTGTTGTTCTTCTTCTTCTTATTCTTTTTTTTCTTCTTCTTTTTCTTCTCCTTCGTTTTTTTCTTATATTTATTTGTTTGTCTTCTACTGTTTCTTCGTTTTCTTCTTTTATTTATTCTTCTTCTTCTTGCTCTTCTTCTTCCTTTTCTTCTTCTTGCTCTTCTTCTTGGATGTCTTCTTTCTACTCTTTTTCGTGTTCTTATTCTTACGTTTTGTTCTTTTTCTTCTTATTTTCCATCCAACTTTTGTGGCTTATGGTATTATTTTCACGGCACGCAAATGTTTTGAGCATAATTAACAAACATAAAAAATCACAAAAATTTAAATCACAAATATTCAAAAACACCAAAAAGTTAAAAAGTTACCCATAGCTTTCTAAAATAAAATACAATTCTAAAAATTACACGGTGAAAAGTTAAAAATCTTACGAATTGAAGACCTCAAATAAAAATAATTTGACGTAAGCAAATTCCCCCAAAAATTAATAAATATCAAACCAAAATTTTTTCAATACACAGAATTTAAAAAAAAGAAGTTATGAAATCGAAATTTACACTATCGAAAATTTAAAAAAACTACATTTAACAATCCCCATAAATTGAAAATCCATTCAATTTCGAAAATCTCTCAATTGAAAAAATTGCTGATTTCAAAAATTTAGAAATGCTCATAACTTGGAAATAACTAAAAACTAGAAAACATCTCCAAGTTTTTCAAAAATCACAAAATTTAAAACATCACAATTAAATAATCATCAAATACTATGTAATCACAGAAAAACAAGTGGTGGCAACAATACTTTTACATTTACTACTTGGTCACCTTTGGTATGTTAGCTGCATACATTGTGGCACTGAGTAGGTGTAGGATGTAATTGATAATGGGGGTTAGTGACCATAAGCCATAGGATGCTTATATAAAAATATAGATTGTTATTGTTGATGTTGTTCTGGTTGTCGGTTGGAATAATGACGATTTATATCATTAATTAAATATTTTGTAATTTTAAATTAAATCATAATGTTTTTGTATGTTTCTTAAATTGTAAATAAGTGTAAAAATAAGTTAAAGATCCACAGACATTGTGAAAGGTCTTTGTGTCAGTTTACGTTTGAGAAAACGTCTACTGCCAACATAATATGCTCTCTTGAAGCAAGGGTAGGCTTAGCATGCATTCCGTAAGGCTAGTCCACCACATTCAATTAAATGTTCTTTTGAAGCTATAAACCAAAGACAAATGTTCTGTGTAGATTCGGTCACAAAAACAAACTTCTTCTAAAAATATTTTCATTTATCAATGTATTAAACAAGTCGACAAGATAGACATTAGGTAATTGTGAAGACATTTGTAACGTTCATTCCATTACTTTGAAACCAAAGTATGAAATATGAGATTGATAAACGATATAGCCGAGTGATGTATCACTTGTTCTATCTCTGTTGTGAAATATTACTTTCAAATGTTTGTTGTGGTTGGTATAAGTTTGAGTTTTGTTATTTAAAAAGACTTAATCGCATGTTTCTGAAAAGTCTTGCTTTGTGGAAAACAATATTTTAGTGTTTAAATGAGAATAGATTTTATTTCTTATTAAATAACCTGGTTCAATTTTTAGTGTTTAAATGAGAATAGAGTTTATTTCTTATTAAATGACCTTTATTTTTATTTATTTATTTATTTATTTTATTTATTTATTTAATTATTTATTTTATTTCTTATTAAATAACCTGGTTAAATTTTTAATACATTTTTAAGTCGTTATCGCATGAAAAATTGATTCACTAAGGACGAAAATATATTAAAATTAACATTGAACATGACCCTTAAATGCATTGAAAGGTGGAAGTAGTTTCAATCTTAAATATTCTTTAATATTTCAAGTTTCTCAAATTTGAGGTTCTCAAAATAAATCATAATTAATTCTGTTCTAACATGTCTAGACATTGCATAACCGAGAATGAACCTTTTGCAAACTTTTGAAATCTATGATTTTTTCTCTTTTATATGAAATGTTTTTATCTTAGGGTTTGATTGAAGAGAAGTGAGATGTGCATTAGGACATTAAAAATATATAAATACATTGATAAACAAAATTATTTAATAAGCAAATAGATAAATAAATAAACACATAAGCAAATAAAATTAATTGATATGCAAATAGACAAATAAATAGATACATAAGCAAATAGGTAAATAAATATATAAATATGTATATAAACAAATAAACAAATAAATAAAATACAAATGTAAAAATAGATACACATGTAAATGCACAAATGAATAAATGACAATATAAACAAATAAATATATGAAAAATAAAACAAATACAAAATAAATAAAAATATATAAATAAAGAAAATTAGATAAGTATAGTATACAGGAATGAAAGAAATATATGAAAGAATAAAAAAATAAATAAAAATATAAACAGTTGAATAACTAAGCAAATAAGTAAGTAAATACACAAGTAACTAAATAAATAAATATATAAATAATAAAACAAATAAATAAACAAACAAAAAATCAAACAAACAAACAAATAAATAAATACATAAAAAGATAAGTCACTGTGTGATAGTCCTAATAAGCAAGCGCTTCCCATTCTATCTTCGCATCAGTTACTAAGATAAGGAAACCAAAATTATATTCCTTCTTTTTTATATTATTTCATTTTGTATATTTGTATATTTGTATATTTGTATATATTTGTATATATATATTTGTATATTTGTATCGTCTGCGTTCCATTAAAAAGTTTTTGTATTTGATTTAAAAGTTTAAAGAAAACACATAAATAGGAGAATAAAAATGTGGATGAAATCGAGGCAAAAAAATATTTGAACTGATAAAATTCTTATGAAATAACTGGTTGGAATAAAATTCAATGTTTTCAGTTTTTGGGCTCTCTCTTCCTCGCTTTCTCGTCTTTTTTTATTTCCTTGTTTTTGCTGAGCTTTTCCATAATTCTCTTCCTGGTTATTTGTTTCTTTAACCCCGTGTATTTATTATTTATTATCCAATTTTATTTCACAACAAATTATTTTATAGTTCAGTGATGTCAATTTAATTTGTTTTAACATGACAAAGTTATTTATAATTGACTTTATTCATAAGAGATAAAATGATTTCCAGGCCTAAGAAAGAATATGAGATTAAAAAAGTAGTTAGCAATTGGTAATAAATAATTAGCGTTAATGAAGACATCATTTGGAGAGTTCCAAAAGACAGAACTAGGCTAGTTCGCGACTTCAAGATGAGCTACACAGGCCGCATCTTTGGCGCTGTGCCAGATCATTTAGGCGCCATTAAGGCCGCACGAACACACGCACTGCCTTGGCGTCAAATGTATCTGTGTCTGTGTTAAACTAACGTAAAGAGGGATTAATAAATAAATTATTTATCTTCTATTAATTTTCTATACATATTTGTTGTTGTATCTTGTTTATGTATTTATTCTGAAAAGTATAACTTATGCCCGTCAACATGTTAGAGATCCGCCCAAAAAGTTGCGTTGGTTACATTTAATATAATGAAAAACAAACCCTTAAATAAAAAAGTTGTTTTTAAATTTAACAAGAGCTGATGGTATCTATTTTAATGTTTTTAATTTAGATTGAATTGAAAAGTATACTTCAAATTTCTAGTTATGTAATTTTTTTAAAGTTGTATTTCATGTAAGAAATTTTATATGGACCCATGCGGTAGTGAAGCTTACAATTGTTACGTAACAGTCTTTTACATTTTCAGTTATTAACTTAAGCTCTTACATACCAATATGAACAGTTCATTTTTGTTATTATTATATTCATATAGCTTTCATAAAGTTAAGTATCCTATTTTGTTTAATGTTTATAAAGTTATTTATTATTTTCATGGTTAAGTTTCTTTTAGTTGTAATACAGTAAACTACAAATAATAACTAATAAACAATTATTAAAAGGACGCTGAAATTTTCGTATTTCAAAATATTTTTTTGTTTTTCTAAGTATGTATAAAGATAAATCATAAAAAGCTATCATGTGTTTTTTACGAATATATGAAATATATTTTTTAAGTATGTATAAAGATAAATCATAAAAAATTATCATGTGTTTTTACGAATATATGAACTATTCTTATACCAAACTAGCGAAATTTCTTAAACAAAAAGTACGAGGAACTTTATAAAGAAATTGAAGTTGTGACAGTAGAAGTTTTACATATAAAAAGATTATAAAATTAAAATTAAACATTGTAAGTCCTGTTTACCAGAGATGTGAAACCTAGTATTCCAATAACTATTGATTTCAGAAAAAAAAACTTTCAGGACAATTGTGTTCAGAATTATATATAAAGCCATTTATGTTCAATAAAAAATCTGTAAGACAAAATTTAAAAAAAATATGTTTTTTTTGTCAAAAATGTGCTGACAAGGAGTTTATTTTTTTTACTTCACAAATAACATGTAGCCTATAATTTTGCTATTATCATTTAGTTATTACAGTAAACTCATTTTAACGTTAATGGAAATAGTTTGAAAGATAAGAAACACATTTAACAAGCACGAGTAAATGTTACGCATTTAAAGCAGTGTTTACACATTAAACATTTTCTAAATTGATGTATTTGTTAATTACAATGTTTTATGTTATTATATTAATTATTTTATTATGTTTGTTTCCAAAAAAATTATCTTTAAGCCTTTAAATCTAATTTTGGTTAACCATGAATTTGATGATATATTGGCTAGGTCAAAAAACTCCCTAAGATATCTTTTATTTGAAGAAATATAATTTTGCGAAAAAGATTCCTTTAGACATTCTACCTTGGAATATCCATTTCTCTTATTTGTTTGAAATAAACTTTTTTCTCAACCTCCAAATATTTTGGTTAACCATGAATTTCAACTTTCTTACAAAATGTATGTTTTAATAAAGTAATTACTGGTTTCACAATAAAATCCTTAGTGACACCAGTGTAGAATGGTATGTTCTTAATTTTCATTTCAGCAAACTTTTCTGTAAAATTAATATTTTCTTTTATTTTTAAATTATGTCATAATTTAATTATCTTCCACAAAGCAGATGTCAGTTATTGAAGATTTTTTCTCGAACATAGCTTAATAAACCAGATTCTTAAGCTTTAACAATCGTCTGCTTGCACCCTCTACTTTAAAGGAAGGCTAACGATACCCATGGACATAATTAACGTAATTAAGCAATAAAAGCTCACTTTCCACATTTTCAGTGCGAGTTTGTTGGTTGTTGAAGTTGAATTTGTCAGATTAGTATTAGATTTGTATTAAGTTTTCCAAATGGTTTTAAGCTTCCAATTAAATTTTTTTTTAAGTTTGTAACGCTCCAAAAACAACAGCATTATTTTTTGGTATATACGATTTGTTTGAAGATCATTGTTGAGTGGGACATGTCAGTCTTAAAACAAATGAAATTTCATATAAATTACTTTGTTTTCAAATTGATAAGGTTCCTTCACAGTTCCATGTAGTTGTTTCAAGAAGTCTCAACAAATTGACATTGGAATAACATTTCGCTAGAGGCATCGCCAAAAAAAACCTCGCACACGATTTACAGCATTATTCAATTTCAAAAGAATGTGTTGTTCTTGTGAAAAGATTTAATTATTGAAATTTGTTATGGAAATGAACCAACCAAACTAAAGACTATCAATTATAAGCGTGCTGCACTTTGTTTATCTTTGATTATTAATGATTAATTTACATCAATTCCTTATAAAATTTTCTCATCTAACACAAATACCAATCTTGGAATAAAAATTGATAGAAATATGTCATATAATGTAAACATAAACAATATATTCAAAATTGTTAATTCCAATTAATAAAATTAAATAAAATTAAAAATTATGTTATTCCACAATTTCTTTTATTTTCTCCAACTTACATTATTGCAATATATGAAACTTAAATCTCACTAAAAAGTTGTTATATAAATTACAAAAAGTATAGAACTGTGTAACAAGGTTGACAACCAAAACAAATAAAAGTATCACAATAATCTGCAAATGCCTGAACAACATGGTTCCTGAGTATTTAGTTGAAAACATAATATGTCACAGGTGACATTGAAACGCTCATTCCTCACACTGGCATTCCTCCACAGACTATCACAGAGGCTCCCACATAGCCAACATACTCTTAAACTCAACACACACAATACTCAACCACAACACTCCCACCCGCGTACCCTCATTTAAAAACAACATATTGTATAAAACATAACCTTAATACAGAATGGTTAGAATTAAAAGCTCAACATTTTATTTTCAACAATATTTTAACTGGGCGATGGCGACAATTAAGATCAACAGCAACAGTATCAAGGCTTTCACGCACTCTGTACACACACTCAACAAAAATAGTAAAGTTCCAAACTGCTATAATTTCAAAAATAGTAAATTTGCAAAACATTTTTTTTAGTAAAAGTTTTTCATTCAACTTTAAGTAAACATTCTGATGAAACAAAGTAGGCATTTCACTTTTAGCCCAAAAATATAAATTATATAAAAGAAAACCTTAAAAAATAATTTGAATGAAGAACTCTAAATTGTATTCTAAACAAACATTTCTCAACGGCCAATAAAATAAACATTGGAAGTAACGACGACAATGCCATAAATAAAAACCATATATTGTACTTTCTCTCATGCTGCTCACACCCTCGAAAGAAAAGAAGTATATGTAACAAATTCATAAATGTTATTGGGAATTAATAACACGTTATTTCAATTCAGCTATGTTTTGTGTAAATAAATTTGCTAAAATAATCCACGAACCGAACGGTTCAATTGTCTCGTGATGATTCATTCATTCAGTAACTTTGAAAAAATCTATCTTCACAAATATCAATCAAAAAGAGTCTTACAAAGTGAGAAAACACCATTTAATCCAGAAATCACCTTAGACACCATTAATTTATGCTTCATTTCCAATCCATTGACTAATAAATAAATAAAAATATGAAAAATGTTTTCTATGTCTAAGAGAAATATCAATCAAAAATGGTGTTACAAAGTAAGAAAACATTATTTAAACAAAAAATCAACTTATAGAATGTTTATGTATACTTCATTTCGAATCCATTGGTGCATAAATCAAACCACATTAAGAAAAAAATGGTTAAAAATTATTTCTAAATTAATTTGATAAAAAAAATTTAGATAAAAAGTAATAAAATCAAATAAAAATACCCAGTAATATGTTAAAACCAATAATCAAGACTATATGAAAAAAAATAATTATATAGTGGATATACGAGCATAAAGTCATTGTCTAAAGCCATCGACGAGGACGACGACGACGACATCGGAATTACTACGCCTATATAGAGTTTTGCTATGCACACTCGACAACTAGTAATTCACGAACGGCTTAAATGTCTCGCGATCACTCATTCTGTAACTTTAAAAAATAATTAATATTTCTACAATCAAAAATGGTGTTACAAAGTGAGAAAACATATTTTAATAAAAAAGTACCTTAAAGAATATTTATGTATACTTAATTTCCAATCCATTGATAGATAAATAAAAACAAAATATAAAAAAAATTATGGAAATTTTCCTTCTCTGCATTCAGAAATGTCAATCAAAATGGGTATTACAAAGTTGGAAAACATCATTTAATCAAAAAACCATCTCAGAGACTGTTCATGTTTACTTTAATTACAATTCATTTACGCATAAATCAAACCAAAATAAGAAAAAAAATTGTTAAAAAAATTAAATGTTTATTTAATGAAAAAATGTAGATAAAAGAAATGAAAATAAAATAAAAGTATATACTAATACATTAAAACCAACAATGAAGCCTATATAAAATGAAATTGTAATGGTACAGATGATATATAAGCATTCAAGTCATTGTCTAACGTTGATGACGACGACACCTAAATAATCTATTATTTTAACTAGAGGAAGTAAATAAATCTCGCGTGTCTAGTAAAAGTTCTTGCTGATTAATATTTATTTACTTCACTCTAGTTAAACCAACTGTTGATTTAGGTTAACCCCATAAAAATATACTTCGCACTACAGCTATTATCTAGAATATATATAAGCTTATACAAATATTAAAAACGATGAGGGCAATAACAATGTCTTCTTTAAAAAACAATTTACAACAAGTTCATCAAGGATTAAGGCATCAGTCAATGACAAATATGTTTGAGAAATATTTATTTTCAATAATTAAATGTATAAACTACATTTAACAAACTTATAAACTGCATATAAACAAATGTTCATGCAAATGTTTCCCAAATGTTACGTTCAATCTGTAGTTGACTAAGTGAAACGTGAGATTAAACTCACCGTAGAGTTTTGACCCGAACTAGAGTGGGACATCTTAGTTTTTTGTAACGGTACATTATATATTTAATCTATTTATACTATTATTATTAATAAACTTCTCAAATTCTATAAAGGCCACGGATATTTGAATCCTCATTCAAGTTACTATTCATTAAGTAATACATTATAAAAAGGTTACTTAAAAACAAATTATTTTTTAAAAATGTTCAAGTATAGGGAAGCTTAAAACATTAAAATTATAAAAATATTAGCAAAAATTGTAATTTACTTTGAGTTTAATAATAGGCAATGAGGTCACAAGAAATTTAACGTTGCAATTAAAACAGAAATTCCATAACATAATATTATTTCATTATTTTTTTGTAATATTAGAATTATGATATATTATGATATATTAGATTACATTAAATGATTTTATATTATATTATACTTTATTATATTTTAATAGACTATATTATACTATACTATATAATATGATATTATATTATATTATACTTTCTTTTATTAATAATATTTTATATCATAGTATATTGTATTAGTTTTTATATCATAATATTAATTATAGCATTATTGCTACAAAAAAGTATTTTGTAATAATTACAAAACCAAAACCCTTTTCAGGTTGTATAACTTTTACATTATAATTGTAGCATTCTTAGTAAAAAAATATTTTATTACAATTACAAACTTCAAAAATTTCCCAACTATATTGTTTTTTATATTGTAACTATAGTATTATAAGTACAAAAAAATATTTTATAGTAATTACAAAACAATAAAAATTTCTAAATAATATATTGTTTTTTTATATTGTAACTATAGTATTATAAGTACAAAAAATTATTGTATAGCAATTACAAAACATTAACAATTTAAAAATTATATTGGTTTTTTTATTGTAACTATAGTATTATAAGTATAAAAAAATATTTTATAGTAATTACAAAACAATAAAAATTTCCAAATTATCTTGTTTTTTTATACTGTAACTTTAGTATTACAAGTACAAAAAAATACAAAAAAATATTTTATAGCAACTACAAAACAATAAAAATTTAAAAATTATATTGTTTTATATATTGTAACTATAGTATTACAAGTACAAAAAAATATTTGATAGTAATTACAAAACATTAAAAGTTTAAAACTTATATTGTTCTTATATTGTAACTATAGTATTATAAGTATAAAAAAATATTTTATAGCAATTACAAAACAATAAAGATTTCCAAACTATATTGTTTTTATATTGTAACTATAGTATTATAAGTATAAAAAAATATTTTATAGTAATTACAAAACAATAAGAATTTCCATATTATACAGTTTTTTTTATATTGTAACTTTAGTATTATAAGTACAAAAAAATACTTTATAGCAACTACAAAACAATAAAAAGTTAAAAATTATTTTGTTTTTTATATTGTAACTATAGTATTACAAGTACAAAAAAAATATTTTATAGTAATTACAAAACATTAAAAATTTAGAAATTTTATTGTTTTTTATATTGTAACTATAATATTACAAGTACAAAAAAATATTTTATAGCAACTACAAAACAATAAAAGTTTAAAACTTATATTGTTTTTTATATTGTAACTTTAGTATTATAAGTACAAAAAAATATTTGATAGTAATTACAAAACATTAAAAGTTTAAAACTTATATTGTTTTTTATATTGTAACTATAGTATTATAAGTATACAAAAATATTTTATAGCATTTACAAAACAATAAAGATTTCCAAACTATATTGTTTTTATATTGTAACTATAGTATTATAAGTATAAAAAATATTTTATAGTAATTACAAAACAATAAGAATTTCCACATTATACAGTTTTTTTATATTGTAACTATAGTATTATAAATACAAAAAATATTTTATAGCAATTACAAAACATTAACAATTTAAAAATTATATTGTTTTTTATATTGTAACTATAGTATTACAAGTACAAAAAAATTATTTTATAGTAATTACAAAACAATAAAAATTTAAAAATTATATTCTTTTTTATATTGTAACTATAGTATTATAAGTATAAAAAAAATATTTTATAGTAATTACAAAACAATAAGAATTTCCACATTATACAGTTTTTTTTATTATATTGTAACTTTAGTATTATAAGTACAAAAAAATATTGTATAGCAACTACAAAACAATAAAATTAAAATATTATGTTGTTTTTTATATTGTAACTATAGTATTATAAGTACAAAAAAGATTTTATAGCAATTACAAAACATTAAAAATTTAAAAACTATATTGTTTTTTTATTGTAACTATAGTATTATAAGTATAAAAAAATATTTTATAGTAATTACAAAACAATAAAAAATTTTAAATTATATTATTTTTTATATTGTAACTATAGTATTATAAATAAAAAAAATATTTTATAGCAATTACAAAACAATAAAGATTTCCAAACTATATTGTTTTTATATTGTAACTATAGTATT
>JARUHE010324385.1:0-11237 GCA_031471125.1 Archaeomysis grebnitzkii | reverse complement strand
AGACGTACGATTTGCCCTATATATGTTCTTGTAATTACTTTAATATTGCATCTATTTCAATAGTTTGTAGCTTAATGCACATATTTAATCATATTAAAGTTTTAATAAAAGCTATTTTTGCTAAAAACTATAGATGAAAGGGTCCTTGTTGGTAATATTGGTAAATATTACCAAGACAGACCCAATTGTATGACAACGGTTTGGTTTGTTTGTGACTTCATGCCCGGGTGACGTCATTTCAAATAAGACTTAGGCTACATAGACCAGTGTTCAAGTAAATTTTAGCATTATCGTGGGTGAAAGTTTACAAAGCTGGACATGTCACGTTGCACGCTGTACGATAACTTCAGCGTGGCAGCACGAACCATTAACATTGCTGCAGAAACTATTCGTAGAATTGTATAATGAAAAGAAGAAAAAATACTTAGAAAGGACATTAAAATAAATAAAAACTGAAATGAAAGAAAAAATTACCGTTGTTTAATACACAGGATTATATAAATGCACAGCCCTGAAATTTTGATGAACACATTCTTGACGATTTAGCACATTCTTCAGGAACAAGGCCCTTGCTAAATAACCTGTTTCCCATACATACACCAACCAGTATTTAAGCAAAATCTAGCAATATCATGACCCCACCTAACCTAACTTTGCTCCTAAAATGGTTTTCGGTGTATTAGCTATGTTCAAACTTCTCAAAAAAAAAGTACTAGATAAAATGTTTAATCAACTTGGTCGATTTCATTTCTGTCTCGGGCAACATGCACTGGCGAACGTACGATTCCTAAGTAAGCTTTTATTACTATTTTTGTATTGTTTTTTAATCAATTTAGTTAATAATGATCATATTCGGTTCATATTCACCTCATATTTCACTTTGCAACTATTTTACAAGTAATTTATAAATAATTTCCAAAATAAAATGTCATTCCTTGTAAACTTTGTCCAAAGAATTTTGAAGGACAAAAAAACTTGTTTTTAGCACCATGCTTCACAAGAACAGAGTGCCAGAAAGTGTAATGTTTTTATTGGACTCCAACAACCCAATTTTTAAAGATAGAACTCCCAACAGTCCAAATTGGAATTAAATCTTAAAAAATTGGACAGGGTGCTGATTTTCAGCATAAATTTGATCAATTGACAAAAACTCACGAACTTAGTAAATATTTTTTATTAACAAAAAATGTAAACATATAATACATTTCTTGAAACTAGATAAAAGATCGCATTCATGTAAATTAATGATAAATATTTTAAAGTTAGGGAGATTTTGTCAATTGACTAATTTATGCTGAAAATCTGCATCTTGTAATTAGATTTAATTTGAGATTCCTGGATTGTAATTATTTTAAAATTGTTCCAATCATTAGTACACACAACAAACTGTAGACAAAAAAAAATATAAATTGTTTATACAGTTGAAAAATCAAATCTATATATATTTAAACTAAAATAAGCTTATGTCCTTATTGATGAACTCGACAATCTAGTTTCGGGCACCCTGCAAGTGTCAGTAATGCATAGTTGGTGTAGGATGTGTTTATCCGAATGTTCTTTCCCACCCAAAACTGTAGTTCAAAATGAACTGAAGGGGCTTGAATAGTGCATGCATGGTTTTGCCATTTCTCACCATATTATAAAGTCAAGAGTATAAGCTAAATAAATCTGCCCTACAGGGTTTCCTAAATAAATTAAAATGAAAATTATAAGATTGAGGGGGTATAACAGAATAACAAATAAGCACTCTTGCCAATTAATTACAAGTGTTTGTTTTTCATAAGGTCTTTTTTTTACTACCGGATTGGATCCAAAATGGTAGTTTCTGTTCTTATACAGATCTAAGACATGAGATCCAATCCCAGATTTACCCCGAGCTTTCGATTTTTGACCAGCCAATCAGCGACAAGTATTATGAACACATAATGGTTGCTTATTCTATTAAATAAAATTTAAATACAATTTTGAGTACTTTGTTTTTGTTAACCCTTTAATTTTTAAAAAGTGATAACAAATATTTTTACTTTTTTTGTGTCTATTAAGTGGTAAGGAGTTAGTATATGTTGTACACATTTCATTTTTCTATATCTCCTAAACCTAAACAGAACATGTGCCATAATCGTCACACTCGGTTGCTAGACTCCATAAATGTAATTAATCTCGCTATAAACCATTATTTTCTATGACGAATTAGTCACATACGGGCATAAAGGGTTAAGGATAAAGACACAATGTTTTCATGATAATGACACCATATTTTCAAGATAATGATATCATATCTTAGGGATAATGACACTATATTTTAACCCTTTACCCCCTGAATTAATTTTTAAAAAGTGAAAAAACAAATATTTTTACTTTATTGTGTCTATTAAGTGGTAAGGAGTTAGTATATGTTGTACACATTTCATTTTTCTATATCGCCTAAACATAAACAGAACATGTGCCATAATCGACACACTTGGTTGCTAGACTCCACAAATGTAATTAATCTCGCTATAAACCATTATTTTCTATGTGACGAATTCGTCACATACGGGCGTAAAGGGTTGATTCTTTAGTAACTTTTTTTTTTAAAAAGATTGTTTTTTTATTTAACATATTTATTTTTATTTGTTTCTAACTATTGATTCTTTAGTAATTTAATTGTTTTAGTAACTTATTTGTATTAAACGATTGATTATTTTGTAACTTTTTTGTTTTATTTCCCTTAAAACGATTGGTTCCTTAGTAACATACTTGTTTTTATTTGTTTTAAACTATTGATTCTTTAGTAATTTAATTGTTTTTATTTGTCTTAAACAATTGATTCTTTAGTAACTTATTTGTTTTTGTTTGTCTTAACCGATTGATTATTTAGTAATTTATTTCTTTTATTTGTATTAAAGCGATTGGCTCTTTTCTAATTTATTTGTTTTTATTTGTTTTATAACAATTGATTCTTTAGTAACTTATTTGTTCTAAACAATTGATTCTTTGGTAATTTATTTGTTTTTTATTGTTTTCAAACGTTATGAAACAATAACTTTTTTTGCTCATCACAATTTATTTATATTTATTTTAGGAAAATTGAAAACTTTTCATACAAATTTGTAAATACATTTTTCACAAATGTTTTTTTTCAACAAATATTAAAATTTAAAATTTTACTTTCATGCTCAGGCTTTTATGACTTTTACCTTTCACTTTAAAACAATGTTTTTTATTAGCTTTTATTTTGGGGAACAAAAATATTCCAAGAATTAACATTTAAATTTGAAAATAAAACTAATTCAATTAGTTTTTAATAATACTTTCCTTCACAAAAAAACTATTTTTAATATTTGAATCTCTATCACACCATGTGGGAAAAAAACAAAACAATAATATCATTTTTTATTTATTGTCGAACAATCTAAACAACTTTTCATTTGCAGATATTTTCAATTTCTAAAAAATAAACATTCAAGTTGATTAAAAAGTCAATTCAAATAAAAGATTGATTATAAAATTACTTACTCGATAATTCGTCATCTTTGTAAGCTAGATATATCATTGTTACCTTAATGTATTATTATTCATTTATGTCTATTATTAATAAGCTATATAAATACCAAATCTATATTTAGCTTCTTTAGAAAATTCTAAATCATAATATAATATATATAACTTAGTAAGATGCAATATATGCCTACTAAAATAGTTATAAAAATAAGATTTTTTATTTTAAATATTTAAACTGTTATGATGTAAATATGTAGAAAGAAACTTAATTATTGACTACAATTTTAGTGTTTTCTATCTTAAATTCTTTTGTACAAAATACATCATAAAAAGAAGCTGCCTACGTGAATTTGGACAATAATATTTTGAAATATTCTTCAGATATTAAATAATTAATTATTAAAATCACAAACAGTTTTTTAAAACAACACATTACAATTAGGATATTGTTTGTCATATGGTAAATGATTTTCATTATTTTAATTGCATGTTCCATTAAAAATATGAGAGCTCTCAGTCATTACAAAATGCCTTCAAGAAGGGATTAAAAGTGTAAACTAATTACAGGAGAAACTTGATTAATTGAACAGCCCGTTTTGATGTTGTACCATTTGAAGTCTTATAGAACATGTTGTAAATCTCTATTTTTTATATGCATAAGTAATTGAGAGTGAAGATTATCTACACAAACTGAGATTAAAAGAGGGACATATAGTTATTTTCCAACTCCATAAACGAAGTGTCTGAACTTCACTGATCTCTGCTTGGCGCCATATTTGTCATCTCCAAAGGGGTCGAGAGAAGATGCTCTCATCTCTCGAGTGTACTTATAAGCTGCTTCCTTGTCGATATCAGAAGCTCTCATTCGAGAGATGGATCCTCGGATCTTCTCTGTCAACTCATCGGACTCCTTGGCGCGCCTCATGTCCCTCAGCTCTTTGGCCGACACTTTGAGGTCATAGTCGTCCTGCTTGAGAGAATCAAGATTCCTCGGCGGACGGTATGAGAACTCGTCCAAGCTGACCTTGCGACTCCTGAGACCACGAGGTGCCAGATCAAGGGAAGGTTCGCTGTCAGTGAAACTGATCTTGCGAGACCGACCACCGAGACCGGAAGGAGGTCTTGCAGAGTCATAAGACTTCGATTCAGTGTAGCTGCTTTTTGAAACCTTAGTTCTGGAAGCTGGCATAGTGTAAGATGACTTGGATTTGCTTATTGATTTAATACCAGCAAGTCCCAATTCAGAACTGTACTCAGGTACTTCATAAGAAACTGAGGTTCTGCTTGGTGCGTAATCCAAATCAACTATAGAGGACCTACGTACTGCCGGAGCTTTTATTTCTTCAGTAAGTTTTTCAATATCTCTTCTCAATTCTTTTGTGAATAAACTTGGTTTATAGTCAGTTTCCTCTTCATAATGATATCTTTTAGGCTTCTCCTTGTACTTATTCTCACTGCTGACCTCATCCTCAATCGTCTTAGTACGCCTTCGAACTCTTATATGTGATGGAACATCTTCCTCACGATCCTTCATGATGGAAGATGCACGGCTGGTCGAGACAGCTCTTCTGTTGACCAAAGGCTGACTCAAAGCTGACTGGGTTGTGTCATAGGGAAGCCCTTTCACTCCTCCATACCAAGGCTTGTTGGCAAACCGTTCGGCGTAGGTCTGGCTTTGAGGTGGTTTCGATAGAGTGGGAAGGTAGGAACGTTCGTCGATATACTGTGTCTGTGGATTGTAATAGGATTCTCCCACTTTGTAGTTGTAGTCGTAGATTCGCGTAGGAAGCTTCCTTTTCCACTTCGAATCGTCAGTCATGATGGCGGCTGCAAGAAAACATTTTAGTGCAGATGATTGAAATGTGAATTTGGATTAACATAACAAAAACAATAAAAATAATTATCAGATTTGAAAAAATAAAAGAATGTAAATTACACACTTAATATTAACATAAATAGTTGAACAAAATAAATAACTGTCATTAGTATTTGTCGTCAGTACTACTGTCAAATTTAAGATTTGTCATTCTTGAATCTAAAAATAATGAGGCAATTTTTTTGTTATACTGTAAAAGGTTAAATATTATTAAATGTTATATAATTTAATAGTTTTCACACTTTTTAACATTTCTATTATTACACATTATCTGTTTTTTTTTAAATTATGTTAAGAAGATTCCATTGTATACATACAGTATATACAAATTTAAAAAATGAACTGAATAATTTATGAAAAACAATAATAACAAGGAATGTAATAAAAATATATGTCAATACTATAACGCAATGGTAATGTAATTATAACTATAAATTATGTTCTTTAAAGTGAACGATCATGTGTTTTCATAGAGAAAATGGTTTTTGGTCAAATGTTATAAATATTAACAACAAAGTGTTTATTTCATTGGAAATTGTTTTAAATGTACTATAAGATATAATTTGAATAATTTATAATAATATATAATTAGTGCAAGCTTACGTATGTCCGATATTAATTAATTTATGTAATTATATATGTACAGGAAAACCTCGATTAACGTAGTCCCGATTAGTGTAAATTTCGATTAGCGTAGGTGCTGTTTGATATTAATTTCTCGATTAACATGATTTTATACCCTGTAGTTATTTCCTTCATATTAAACTGGGACCAAATATGCATTTCAAGTGATTTACACAATTGAAACATTTGCGTTTATTATATATAGAAAGTAAGTATTTAGCAAACTTAAACATATGTACTACCTTTGCAGTAAATTTAAACATATTATAACATTAAAACCAAACTATTATTGTATGTTGGTTACTCCTAGTATTTTCGTTATGCTCCGTGTTTTAAACGGTCAGTTAAAACTACAAAACAATGCCCGTTATATGACATACAGTATAACAAAAAGGCGTGGATAACCAAAATGTTTTTGAAGATTGGTTTGTGAATTAACTTTCACCTACGGTGGAATAATATTGCAAAGACAGTAATCTTGCTTTTAGAGTGTCATTTCTATTAAATAACACTCCAGGACATCCTGCAACCTTGAACAACTTGAGTGAAAATGTAAAAATGATACCACATCGTTGCTTCAAACCATGGATCAAAGAGTTATTGCTATGCTCGAGACGTGTTCTATGAAGATTACATTTGACCAGACATTTAAAATAGTAGAAAGAGATAAAGCAAAATCGAAAAATTACTGGAAGCAATATAATATAAATAAAGTGATGGAAAATATCAACAGCGTGAATGATGGTGACAGCAGCCTTGTTGAGAAGTTCCTGGAAACGTATTTTACCTCGGCCCGGTGCAAATAATGTTATGACTTCTGATAATAATAATAATAATAATAATAATAATAATAATAATAAATAATGTTATGACTTCTGAAGACGTAGATAAAAGTATCGAGACAGATATATTAGCAGCAGCAAAAAATTAGGTTTGCATGAGTTTTATCCCGAAACTGTTCACATATTATTTCAAGAACACGAACAAGATATTACTAATGAAGAATTATCAACACTGGATCATGAATGCGACGATGATGAACATTGTGACCGTCAACGTCCTTAATCATGTAAAACGTTAGATAAGAATCAACTGGGTTCATTATTTTACGCCTTCGATACATTCAAGAACTAACTAATCAATATTCATCCTGACAAACATAAACTATTGAAAAGAGTATGCTATGTTATTAGGAACAAGGGAATGGTGAACTTACTAATGAATAAATTGAATGAGTTTTTGTTTTCATAAGAATTTTTTACCTATAGTTTCAGGTAGGTGTGCTTGGTCAACTATTTACTTGTTATATAATTATTTTCACTGTGCTAATATGTATAAAATAATAAATATGTAATTTGTATTTAAATTTATTGTAATTATCCTTCTAGAACAAATACAAAATAAAACTAACTCTATGTTCGATTGAGGTAAATTTTCTGTAGTAATCCCTCTAAAACAAAGCAAAACATAAAACGAACAATAACTATATCTGATTAACGTAAACTTATTTAACGTACGTTAATTGAGGTTATCCTGTAGTAACAATATTTGCAAATTTTCAAAATGTTATTAGTTGTGCAATGTATATTTATTATTTTATAAACTGTAATATTGTTAATGAATGTCAAATGATGAGATACAATTATAATCACAGAAAAACATTCATCGTAAAAAACAATGTTTTATAAATAACTGTTTTAAAATGTGTGTTGATAATAAGTTTTGATGTGTTTGAATGTTAATTTTAGTTTATCCATCTCAAGTAGTTATCATCACCAGAACACTTTTTGTGTACTATGTTATACCATGTTATACCATGATATACCATTTTATACCATGTTATACCATGTTATTCTATGTTATACCAAGTTATACTATGTTATACCATGATATACTATGTTATATACCCTGCTAGTTTTGGTTTTATCTATTTATCATTTCAAGTAATTATCATAGCAAGAATACTTTTATATCGATGCCAAGACACTGTATTCAGCTCACCTTGGCCCGGTTTTCCTTCTCTAGGTTGGCAAGTGTTTTATTCGCCTTCATAAGACTGAGAAACGTCTAGAATGTCCAAACAAATTTGAATGATTTATTAAATAATTTTTTTGAAAATGTTAAAATAGATTTTATTGTCACCAAACAACCAACTTTTTATACCATTGTTGAAGTTACGATAAAAATTCATGAATAACATTGGAAATAGTAGTAATTATAATGATAATAATAATAATAATAATAATAGCAATAACAATAACAATAACAATAACAATAACAATAACAATAACAATAACAACAACAATAATTACAATAATTATCAATAACACTAATGATAAATTTGATAATTAAACTAAAAATAAAGACGACAACGACAACGACAACGACGACGACAGCAAAAGCAACAATAACACACATAACAACAACAACAACAACACAAGAAACAATAGTAACAACAACAACAACAACAACAACACAAGAAACAATAGTAACAACAACAACAACAACAACAACAACAACACAAACAACAACATCAGCAACAACAACAACAACAACAACAACAACAACAACAACAACAACAACAACAACAACTACAACTACAACTACAACTACAACTACAACTACAACTACAACTACAACTACAACAACAACACAAACAACAACAACAACACAAACAACAATAGCAACAACAACAACAACAACAACAACAACAAATCGTTAATAATTCACTTTATATTGAACATTAGTTAATAATTGTCGGATATTACCTAATGTGAATGTATTTTTCATCTACCGCCCTCAAATGTCCAGGATTCGCTCTTCACACCGAGTGAATAATGGTGCCTGATAGAACTGTGCAGTTGGCTAAGCATCCGTGCTTTATATGGCTAGAAGACGCTTAAGGGCAGTATTTGAAAATTTACTTCACATTAATGTTCAAAACATCATAAGCGAGTGTTCACCAGAGAGTGATTCGTAATTGCAGCAATAATCAAGTTTCATATCACAAGCTACCGCAACTACATGAATTTCAACCAAGCTTTTACGGAAAAAAATTCTACAATGCGATTGATCATTATTTGTTCAGGAATTAATTGACAGCTAATTTTTTACAGTCGATAATAAAACAAAATATAAATCTAATTATTCTATTGTTTTGATATTATTTGGTAAATTTGAATTACTCCTTTGAATAATAATTTATTTTTTAACGAAAGTGAGAAGCACTGTAAACCAATAATGAATAATTATGTTTTAAATGTAGCCATAATGAAATAAATAATATTTGTTTTATAATGCCTATTTATGAAACAAAATGTTTCTGTTGAAGTTGGTAAGACAAAGTTTGTTTTACGAAAAGTAAACTCCGTTGTTTTGTTGCAGCAAATGGCAACCAGTTTAAATAGCAACCTATTTAAGTACAAAGCACCTTTGGAAAATAACGAACACTTTTTGTGTAAAATGTGGTTTCTAGAACTCAACTTTTATGTAAATAGCGCTTTAACAATGATTTATCAAAATATTAAAGTGTTATTTACAAAAAATATAATTAATGTTCTCTCTTTTATTTCTTTGAACTACAAAGTTTTCAAAATAATGCTTGGAAAGTAATCATCCACTAGACCTAGAATGCCGGTAGTGGATATCTTTGAATCATAACAATGCTAAAGAAATAAAGTAAATGGACAAAAAAATTATGTTGGCACTCACTGGAGAATGTCTGAAGATATAAATAAAATAACCTAATTGCTTTACTTGTTTGTTTTCGCTTATTTGCTCAGTCGAATGGTGGAAATAGTTGTTTAATTACATAGCTTTTTTTTTAAATTGTGTATATGAAAGCAAATGGTGGAATTGTTCAATTGCATTGTCATTTTTATTATTTGAAGTAATCTCACAAATATTGTTGTGCATCTTGACAGCAATCATATATTTGTATAGAATAACATTAACGTACTAAAATAGTCTTTATACTTATAATAATAATAGGGATATAATTAGAGATCATTTACTTGCGAAGGAAATGCATATGCATGAAACACGTGTCACATAAACATATGTCATAAGAACTTGTAAAAAACTCTTGACACAAACTGTTTTTGTATTTGGCCATATGGTTGAGTGGGATGTTGTGTTTCAAAAAATGTTTACTAGCTAATGATAAATATAGAATTATTGACATATCATTTTGGCTTGTCCTATTTTTAGTTAAGAGTGTTTGGACTTGTGTATAGTATTGTATGTAACACAGTAGAATTGTATGACAAAAACCTGGTTTCAGATGTATAATTAAACAAATTGTTTCATTGGTACCTCTGAAAAACCAAGACGGAAACACCTACTATATGAGTGTGTCCAAAAAGCAGATGATTTTGAGAGGGGTGTTTAGAAACCTCTGAGCTTGACCAACAGCTGGTTGGACCTGCGGGTCAATCTGAGTTCTCTGTCGCGGATGATGCTGCTGTCAGAGGTAAGGTCTGAGACAGCCCTCAGTTCGCGGCGAGTGCACTTCTCGGTGCTGCTGTAGACGTTGCTGGTGTCATGGTACTGGAGTTCCTTCTTCACGGTCTTGGACTGGAAGGCGTCCTTGTAGACCTTTGGGGCCTTTGGGTTGTGGAAGTTCAGACCAACGAGGCACACGGAAACAGACATGGTTGCTACAGGACAACAAAACGTTAGGGTTTCAAGGCTTAAATATTCGAAGTTCTACAAATCAAATTGTTCTCAGCTCAAATTTAGAGACGCAACGGTAATTCAGGAAATCTGTTCAATAGAGATTATGCAAAAAGACAAAAGCGGTATTTATATTTTTTTTGTTTAACTGTTATAATAGAGCTATCGAACACACTTAACCTTTGTTTGGCAATACATTAACTATATGAGCGTAAATGACATTACAATATAAAATTAAATACAAACACACGTATCACATTTTCATGAAAAAAATCATTAACTTATTTTCACATACATTAGTTTGAAAATTACTTGAATATTCATAAGAAAAACGATTTCATTAGTTTCGTCGAAAATATATAAATATAAGCAAATACACAAGATTATTTTCATGTATATATGTATATTTTAGTAGCGCGGATAAAGATTTTCTTTGAGACACGTTTTGTTAAAAATGATTGCATGTTTGTAATTTATTAATTTTCTTTTGGCCTTTTCAAGTTTTCTTAATAACTGTTTTTGGTTATTAGGCAAGTTAAAAATAAGTCCATAATAAACAATAAAAATTAACTTTGTCAAC
>JARUHE010324374.1:0-11237 GCA_031471125.1 Archaeomysis grebnitzkii | reverse complement strand
ATACCTAGTAATATATTAAAACCAATAACTAAGCCTATATGAAAAGAAATAATAGTATAGATGATATATAAGCATTGAAGTCATTGTCTAACGCCGACGACGACATCGGAATTGCTACACCTATGTAGAGCTTTGCTATGCACCTTCGACAAAAACAACTTTAAACAAAATAAAATGTTTTAAATAACTCAAATGATAGATCTCAGTGTGTAGATTCTGAAAATATAAAGGTTTGCATGGTTACCATGTATCGTATAGATGTTCGTTTTTTACTAGGAATTCGCCACTCGCCACCTACTTTTGTCGAGACAAAAGCAGTCATAACTTGGAGTTTTTATTTAGAGCTTAAATATTTTAGTCAACCCTGTACACAAATTTTAAACAAACTCTCTAAGATTTAGTTATGGGTATTTTTATTTGTTTACCTCTGTCGACAAAAATCCATGTTTTTTCATTAAAATAAATTGAAACAATTAGTGAACATTGTTGAGAATGCCCATGCAAGCAATTATTGAGCGGTTTTTGCAAAAACAGCTTCAATAACCGACCTCGAATTGGTAGACTAACTAAAATTTGCTTTTCAAAATAATTCTGCAATGGCATCACTAGATTTTCTTATGAAATCAGTATTTATTTATTAAAACATACATTTTACAAAAAAAGGGTTAAATTAATGGTTGACCAATATTTTTATTTGAAGGTTTAGATAAAAGTTTATTCAAAACAAATGAGAACTTAAGATTCTAAGGTAGATTGCCCAAAGGAAATGTTTACCAAAAATGTATACTTCTTTAAATAATAGACATTTTAAGAGCTTTTAGACTTGGCCAATTTTTCATCAAATTCATGATAAACAAAGATTTTTTTTGGAAACAAAAGAAAGATAAGTGTTAACATATAGCATTGTATTCAAAAATTACACAAATTTAGAAAGTTTTGAATACACAAACAGCTTTAAAATGCATAGCATTTACTTGTATTGGTTATTAAACAAAACTTGTTGTGAAACTTCAAATAAAATCACAATGAGCTTGGTCAAAAACTATAACAAAGAAATTTGCCTATGTTCTTAAGAAAAACTTTATTAAAATAAAAAATATTCCATTGAACTTACAAAAGTGGTGCATTTTGTTGAGAAAACCCATGCAAACAATTGTTGTTAAACTTTGTTCAAAAAATCTTGTTTTTCATTAAACATTCAACCAAATTGAAAAAAGAATCGGTGCATATTGGTGAGAATGCCCACATTCATTGTTCAACACAATTTGTTGTAAGACTTCGTCTAAACTCAAAACAAGTGGCCAAAAACTTATTTATTGTTATAGAATATTATACAGCACATTATCTGCGGAGGCAAAGAGCGATGTTCTGCGTATGTATATCAAAAAATTTGACCATGTTCAAAAAACCTTATTTTTCCATTAAAAGAAAATATTAACTTAAATTGAAAAATAATTAATGCAGATTAGTTAGAATGCCGATACATTCAAGATTTTGTAAGACTTAAAAAAGAGTCACAATGAGCTAATCAAAATACTTAACCAAGAAAAATTGCAATGTTAAAAAATGTTTTTTCATTAAAATAAGAAATTTTCAATTACATAAATCAGTATTGAAGGGTGAACACGCCATACACTATCTTCAGAACGATGACAGTAGCTCATTTCATAAGACTCGCTAATAAGAAGGAAAAGCTCTTTTTATTTTAAACAAAAATTGCTCTGCAGCTAATAAAATAAAACTTGACCCAACAACAGAAATCCAAACCATATGTAAATTGCAGAGCGTTCCCTCTAATTTGGCCACATGCTCTATAAAAAGAACAAGTTCTGTAGGTTTTTTAAGTAAATTTGAATAACATTTTTTAGTGCAATGAAGTCAATTCCTCAAGTTCACAACACCGACCCAAACAACCAAGGTCCGTTATAGATGTTGGTCTTTCATATTATTCAAGTTACCAAGCTGTGTTTGAAAAAAACAACTTCTATAATGGACCTGTGATTGTTGGATCTTCAGATCATTTGTGGGCTAACTAAATTTTTTCAAAAGGAAAAAGTTTGTTTAAATGAAATAAAAATAAAGAACATATTCTACACTGGTGTTACTAAGAAATTTTTTCGTGAAATCAGTATTTACTTATTAAACAAATATTTTATAAGAGAGTTCATGGTTTACCAAGATTTTTATTGAAAGGTCAAGAGAAAAAGTTTATTTAAAGGTAGAATACCTGAATGACTTTTTGCAAAAAAAATTATTTCTTCAAATAATAGACATTTTAGGAATTTTTAGACAACAAATTTATTTTTTATTAAATTCCAGGTTAACCAAGATTTTTATTTAAACATTTAAGAGAATTTTATTTGAAACAAATAAAAGAAAAGTGCTCATATATATATTAATATAGAGAATTGTATTCAACAGTTACACAAATATATAAACTTTTTTAATATACAGGGTAGCCAAGAAATCATGGAGGGGTTTTGCAACCCCTCAGTAACTTCTTGGCCACCCTGTACAAGCACAGCTTATAATGTGTATCATTTACTCCTGTTATAATTGTATAACAAAATCTAACTAAAGTGTAAAAACAATTTAACTAATTTATTTTTATTTTACATGAGTACAGATTATATCAAATATATACAGAAAATACAATCATATCTTAATTATTAAGTAAAACAAACAGATTTATATGAATGAAAAATTTTGAGACAGCCACAATTTATGTTTGGTCCTAAAAGTATAGAAAATATTAAAAACTTTTCAACTTTGTGCAAGTAATTTAAACAAAATGACTTAGTTCATCACTTTGGGGATCAAAAAAACGAAATTAGTATAATTGGTTGGCAAAATGCACATACGTATTTGTAGGCAAAACATTTTTTTCAAAGTTACATTACTAGATTCTTTAAATCTATTTTGTTGTTCAATTAATGCCCAAAATAACATTCTTCAGTCATCAACGACTCCACTACAATTGGCGTTGCTTCAACTATAATAATAATGAAAACAATTGTAAAAACAAGAAGAAAACTTCAAAACTTAAAAAGTTTTACCAAATTATTAATTTTAAATAACAAGGAAAAATACTTTTTTTTAAATTGTATGAAATTAAAATCAATTTATAAATTTTTGGTCATGTACAAGTGAAATATACGTATATTTTGTGCTCAAGGAAATGTTTTGTATACAAAATTAGATTGGTTTTCTCTTTAAAATAAGACTAAATTAATATAAAAAGTAGAGACATACAATTGTATTGATACATTCAATAATATGAAGACTGGAATAGTTTGAGGTCGAATGAAAGATTTAAATTTATTTAATATTCAAAGACATGCATGAACATTTAGCCTATAAAACTTCATGGAAAAATTGGAATTTTGTGAAAAACATGCTCAAATAAATATATTTGAAAACAATTTAATGTTCTATTTTTGTTAAAAAATAAATTGAAACGAATTTAGTTACCAACTTGAACTAATAAAAAACTATAAATTTTGTTGAAGGTTTCAGTTGAGTATTCAAGAAAATGATCTGTCAAAAAAATAAAAAAAATTCTGAAACTACCATAGGTATTGTAGAAGAAAAATGTCGTCTATTTTTCCATTCAAACATTTCAAGACTAAGCCCGTTAATGTTTTTTGTTCTCAGTGACAACTTGAGAATCAATGAATTCAATATACTTTTTGCTGAGACATAAGATTCCAGTTGAACCTGCAAGACCCAACACTGCACGAAGCACAACATTTTCTGGGGCAACAGTTTTTCCAAGAGCCCATAATAAGACTGATCCAAGGTTGAACATTGCTGCTCCATATAACCTGAAAAACAAAAAATTAAAATAAAACTGTGTTATTTCCATATAATTACAAAAGATACAAAAGGGACTCAATTTAACATTTTAATCATAACTTCTAATGTTTCATGCTAAAGGAGTTTTTTCATGTGTATTGCTTAATGCTAATTCCTTTGACAAAAGTGCCACAAAAGGAAAATTTTTCAGCAATGCACCAGTAACCTAGGTAATCATTTTTTATTTAAATCTTCAAAAATCTTTTTCATGAAGTATAGCTAAGCCTATCGATTTCACTTTCCATGATTTTCTCCAAATTACAAACAAATATTAATAACAACATTGGCTGGAAAGTTAAGACAAACAACTTTTGTTTATGGAAGTTCTCTGTAACTTCTAAAATAAATTTGTTTAACACAAATATATTTTCAGGTGCAGATGACGATAACGACGGAAAAATAAAACCTATATAGAGATTTTCCCTAACGGAACCCTCAATAAAAAATGACAAGTTCAAAAACATCATAGAAATGCAGTTATTTCAATAGATTTAACTTTTAGAATAAAATATAATTAAGATATATCATTCCTAATGCATATCTTTTATTCATGTTAAATGCTTATTATCCTAAGATCTACTTGTGAAACCAAGTCCACAAATAACTAACAACTCGATTCCTAACAACAACCAAAAGTAACTTCTAGAAAGAATGAATATATAAAAAAATGGGCCTATACCCGGCGGGTATTCAGCACGTACAAACCACGAATATTATACTTCATCTAGCTAACATAAAACGGGTTAAAAACACATTTAATAAGAAATTAAAGTTGATAAGCACGTAATAAATTCCAATGAAACTAGCCTCCTATTCTTTCTCCAAATTAAGCCTGACACAATCCTAAAGAAGAAACCAAACAACACGTAATAATATCCAATGAAGTCTGCCCCTCTTTCCCCACAGTTAAAATGCCACCGTCCAAGAAAGGAACGCATACCTCACGTAATAAATTCCAATGAATTCGCCACCTTTTCTTTCCCTCAAACAAACCTGGCACTGTCCAGAAGAGGAAGGCAAACTACACTTAATAAATTTCAATGAAGTTGCCTCCTCTTTTTTCCCTCAGTTAAGCCAGACACCATCCTTAAGAGGAAACTAAACAACACGTAATAAATTCCAATGATGTTGGCATCTCTTCCTACAGTAAAAAAATCATCGTCCAAGAAAGGAACGCATACCTCACGTAATAAATTCCAATGAAGTTGCCACCTTTCCTTTCCCTCAAATAAACCTGGCACTGTCCATAAAAGGAAGGCAAATTACACGTAATAAATTCAAATGAAGTTGCCTCCTCTTTTTTCCCTCAGTTAAGCCAGATAATATCTTTAAGAGGGTACCAAACAGCATGTAATACATTCTAATGAGGTGGCATCTCTCTTTCCACAGTTAAAAAAAGTCATCATCCGATAAAGGAACACATACCTCACGTAATAAATTACAATGAAATAGCCACCTTTTCTCTCCCTCAAATATACCTGGCACCATCCATAAGAAGAAGGCAAACTACACATAATAAATTACAATGAAGTTGCCTCTTCTCTTTCCCTCAGTTAAGCCAGACACCATCCTTAAAAGGAAACTAGACAACACATAATAAATTCCAATGTAATCTGCTTTTCTTTTCCCACAGTTAAAATGTCATTGTCCAAGAAAAGAAAGCAACCACACATAATAAATTCCAATGAAGGTGCTCTATCTTCTTAATCTAAATTAAGCCTGACACCGTCCTTGAAAGGAAACCAAACAACACAGAATAAATAAAAGTAACTCCTAGAGCGGTGCCTTACGTCTCGACTAATAATTAAACACAATGACCTCTATTCTCCTCTTCAGTCACACATGCTACAACCCTATTATTTCTAACTTTATTCCTACATACAAAATTATTTAAATCATAAACAACTTGTAAAAAGTTTTATAGAACTCAGGTATTAATAAAAAAATTGTAAGAAAATATTATAACTAATAATAAACTTCAAAATGTTTAGTTTAAATAATTTTAGAGAGTGAGCGAGTGTGTGTGTGTGTGTGTGTGTGTAAGGGGGGGAGCGGGGTTTCGGCACAACATGTTTCTCAATACATACATTGTCAGAAATGACCCATCATTAAGGATAGTTTTTCTCTTTATGTTTTCGAGCTTTTGAAAATTTTTCTCAATGTTAAGGGTAAATTATGTGAAACTATAACATATTCAACTTCATTAGTCATCTTGGTGCATTATTTTAAAAACTATTATTGGTCAATTTGTTATATGATGTTACTTATCTAACCTACATTATTTTATTTTATTTTTAACTATATTTTTTATATTTAGTATTATCATTATATTAATTGTAAAAGGTTATCAAATTATTATGAATGTGGTCTTAGATTTCTTAACAGTATTGCAATTTCATCCTTTGTAACCTCTGTATTTATAGCTGACATCTGGCTAGTGTTACCACTCACCACATTATTATTATGGCTATTATTGTTAGAACGGTAAGTTCAAAACATTATAAAAATTGTCGAACTGCTTGTTGATACTTGGATTATTTTTAGTAAATAGTAAATTTCTTTAATCATTATTTCTTGTATATTGTTCCCTGATGCGTTAATTGAGGTAGTCTCCACTAACTGTTGCCTAGTTGATTTCATTTGAGGGTTGTTTAGAAAGTGTTTTAATATGCTGCCAGATTAATTGTGCATCGTTAGATTCCGTGAAAGACTTGTAGTTGTATGCCCAATGTAGGACCCAGCTGGACCATGTTTTGGTTATGGGGGATAGGAGGGAGATGGGTCTGTAGGATGTGCCTATGGAGGGGTATTTTTTTTTTCTTTCACTTATCATAGCCAGTTTTTTTACAAAGACATCAATTGCACGAGCACATTTTCCTCGTCTTAATTACCATATCAATTTATGAGCATTCAGCTTTGATATTTTCCTGTTTAAAACAGACTTTCTAGCTTTTGTTCTTTAAAATTAAAAGGACAGTTTCATGAAGTTGATATTCTTTAATATTAAATATGTTTTTATTTTTGAAGTATTAACTTCTTATTGACATCTTATATTGCTTGTTCTGCAACTTTAAGTTCTTCTTCTTTAGTTTTAATTTCACTTTTGATAGTTGTTGTTCTGTGACATTTTTCAATTTTTTTCATTTACAACAACATATTTACTTAAAGAAGAATTAATTTCAATTTTTTTACTTCCACACAAATGTATTTTATTTAATATGATATAATGCAACTAGATTATTGTTTTATTGAAAAGCCATAACAATCTAGCAAACTCTTATTAATTGAAACCCATGTTCAGGTCCTGGATTCCCATGGGATAAACTAAAAAAGTTAAAATACATTTAACCACTGAAATGATTTTCAAGGTTTTGAGCATAAAAACTCTTGAACGAAATCCTATGTCATTATTTTCTAATTGTGGCAACAGGTCAATCCAACTCTTTCCACTATGTTTGGACTCACTGTTTCAGTTAAAAACCAATCTTTAGTTATACTTTCAAATTAAAATTCTATTCATATCTCACCAAATCACACATCGTTTCCAAAGTTAAAAGTATGATGCAACTGTAATAGCTAACCAACTGATAGCTGATGCTTATTTAGGCAGGTTTCTGTAAAATAATCCTTTTCAATGGTAGAATAGATGACAGATCCTTAATAGCAGTTAAATAGAGATAAAACATTTTTTCCTGAGAGCCATTTAATCTTCAGTTGTCAGCTTGAAATTAGCTAACAGAGATTTAGTTGTTCGGCCCACTTCAATAGTTTGGGGAAATTTTTTGAAATATTTTGTAAATCTGATCAACTTTTGGGTTCGATAACACTATCTTTTTTATTAGTAATGTAAGAAGTATTAACAAAATTGTTCATGAAGTTAAATACAAGGGAAAATTTTTCATACAATATATGAATCTGTGGTTCATTGATTTATATTTGAGACAAATAACTTATCAAAATCAATTGCCACAAATGTTATAAAATAGAGTCCACTTTTAGACATCGGAGCTTGTATAAAATCAATAATTCTTATGTATCTCAATTCTTTTTGTATATCCATTTTGAAATTTTACTGAGTAGGCATAAACACCAAAAAATATTCTTCCACATTGATCCAATAATTTCAAAATTTCTCACCTTCAATCTTGAAGTTGCATGTCTGGGAGCAAATGCTGCTTCTATGCAAGTAATCAGTTCAATAGCTGCAGATTCTTTGATAAATAATTTCTCAAGACCAAATGTAAATGCTGTAAAGTTTTATATAAAGGCAGTATGCGCTTGGTAAGATATGCATTTAATAATGCTAATGAGGTCAATGCCAAACTGGACTTTTATTTGACTTGATAAAAGTTTTTCAAATTTCAAATTTACATTTGGACCCATTATTCAAATTTGCAATAGTAAGTCTTGCTCCAACTTTCATATATTGTTAATATGAATAAACATGACCCCAAGCCAATTTCAATTTTTTACTGTGTAGTATGCTAAATGTTAATGAATTTATTTTTTGTATAACTTATTCTTTAAGTTTGGTTCTTGGAGAAAAGTTTAATACATTTTTCATAATATTTTAAAAAAAAATCAGGAAAAATCAGGGTGTTTTTGGAATTCAGGACATGTAAGGGGCTTGAGTATGTTTTTTTAACTTTTCCCTGTTCAAAAAAAAATGATCACTGAGAAACTAAATTTTCCTATTCAGATGGGTAAAAGGTGGCTAAAATCATGTGATGAAAGCATCATCATCTTCATTTCTCATCCATGTGTTCCAGCAATGAAATCAAAACAATCTAGGATTGCTCTTTGTAATGGTGCAATGATTTGTTGAGAGAATAACTGGCTAAGCTGTGAGATCACAACACATATAATGAGCTCCAGTAAGTTGGCCTGTTAGTAAGTATATTGGTAGAATGTAGACACCAATTATTTATCTTGAATATAGGGATGAGAAAAAGACTATTGAGCCCCCACTGAGTTGTAATCTCACTTATTAAGAAAAAATACTAATAATGATATAACAGTTATGAAAAACATAAGTCATACTCAGATGAATTCATCTTCCACAAAATTGATTTGTATAGGTATTGAATAAGGAAATATGAGAGTAAATCTAATGATTTATTATGATAATCTGATTAGTCTAATAACATTGACATGGATTTATGACTAGCCACAAAATTTTTCATAGAAATTTTAAATCCATTTTAAATGGAAATAAAATATAGTTAATCATGCTTAATGGGACCACCGTTTAAAAGGATCAACCGTGTAAAGAAACTAATTCTGTTGGTACGGAGTCAAATGCGATCTATTACATAAAAAGCAACTTCGTTTAATGAGACCAGTGTTCTGCTTATACAGACCGATACATTGGCATTAATTTAGTGTATTATAATAAGATCAAACATTCATATTAAGATAATAGTCAGATTATAGATTCCACCTAATTGACCATATCAAGAGTTACGATTTTGGTTGCTAACACAGATGACTTTTTAAAACTGTTCAATTATGAAAGTCTTACTAATGTCATACCTAACACAAATTTTCTATGAAGTCTAATTTAAAGATAATTTTAAACTTCTCCTAGACAACATGTGTTATTTCACTCTTTGGCACACACTTTATTAAGGATATATACATCATATTATAGGATCATTTAGTTAAAGAGGTCAAATTGTAGGTCCCAATTTGGTCCAATCAAGTGGGATCAACTGAATTACATATAATAAATAAAAAATCATGAATACTTACGAAAACATCATCCTATTTCGAGGAGTAGCATTTGATAAATGGGGTCGTGAGAAGAGATACAAACTTGATCCCAAAAACGAATTGAACAGGCAAGCATTTGTGAGAGATATATGCTTAGGTATGAACCTGCAAGAAAAAAATTGTTAGCATTTTAGAGTTAAATGTACAATTAATTATATCCTATAAAATTTATTTATAGAATGAAAAATCATTAATACTCAATTTGTCCAGATGTCCAAAATATAATTGAACAGCCTATTAGTGTACAAGTTGTACAAGTTATCTTCAGCAGCAGCTACACTGTATTAAAAGTATAATAGTATAAAAATGTTATACAGTAATTCCATCTTAGAATTATTAAGCTGTATCTGAAAAGCCAGCTTCTATTAATGATCTCCGATTGTTGCGGTGGACTAAGTAACCAAATGTGGTTAATATTACCAACACGTACCATTTTTTTTATAGAGTTTTTAGCAAAAATAGCTTTAATAAAAACTTTAATATGTTTAAATATGTTCATTAAGCTAGAAAATATTGAAATAGATGCAATATTAAATTAATTATAAGAACATATATAGGGCAAATCATAGGTCTGGTTGTGACATCACGCCCGGATGACGTCATATGTTGAAGCAAGACTTAGGCTAAATTTACTCCTTAAATAGTGTTTTTGGGCACCGAAAACCATTTAAGGAGCAAAGTCAGGTTAGGTTTTGTTTGGTGGGTCACGATAATGCTAAAATTTACTTGAATACTGGTCTATGTAGCCTAAGTCTTATTTGAAATGACATCAGCTGCAGGTTATAACTTTAAATTTTCAAAATTCAAGGTTCCACTTTTTGTCATGAAAAGAAATGTTAAATTTGAAATAGGCCTAGTGAAGTACTTTTCAATAAAAAACACTAACATTTCAAAAAACATTTGAGCTATTTCAATATTCACAACTTCACCTGTTTGTTTTATTTATGAAAAGAAATGTTAAAAATGAAACAGGCATAGTAAATTATTTTTCAAGAAAAACACTAACATTTCGAACAAAATATATAAAAAACATAAAAACAAATATATAAAAAAAGCTGTTTTATCATTCACATATTCATATGTATGTTTTATTTATGAAAATATTGTTAAATCTAAAATAGACCTAGCAAATTACTTTTTAATTGAAAAACCTAAATTTTTCATAAAAATATTAAAAATAAAACATTTGAGCTGTATTAATTAGGGGTGTACCGAAGCTTCGACTTCGGCAGACTATTTTAAACTCAGTTTTAAATACTGCTGTGGTATTTTTAATTATTTTGTGTTTTTTTCTGATTCTTAAATCATATTTTTAACTTGATTGTTGTATATATTATCTTTTGCATTAATAATTGTGTTTGTTATATCAAGATTGTAGTGTTCTCAAACATAATACAATGAAATAAAAGATTATAATAAAATTGCAACTTTTATAGTTTGAGATGAATTACGTAAGTAAACTAGAGGTATGACAGGTCACACACCAAAGCTCATCTGAATAAAAACTACCAGTAGCTTATGAATTATAATTAGGCACAGGGAAGTTGAAGATCATTTGTACATAGTAGACAATGTATGATAATGGTTCGAATTTCTGTCTTGCTGCCGGG
>JARUHE010324363.1:0-11238 GCA_031471125.1 Archaeomysis grebnitzkii | reverse complement strand
AATAAAATAAAATGAAATAAATAAAAATAAAACAAAAAAATGTCAATAACGACTTCTGTAGTTGTTTATGTTATTAAATAAATAAAAATAAAAAAATAAAATAAAATAAATAAAATAAATAAAATAAATAAAATAAATAAAATACATAAAATAAATAAAATATTTAAATAAATAAAATAAATAAATAAAATAAATAAAATAAATGAAATAAATAAAATAAATAAAATAAAATAAAATAAAATAAAATGAAATAAATAAAAATAAAACAAAAAAATGTCAATAACGACGTCTGTAGTTGTTGATGTTATGAAATAAATAAAAATAACATAAATATTTGACCCGCTCACCCTCAGTTACATAATTTCCATATATTTCTTCGTAAAATATTTCTCTTTTTATACTTTATATTTAATTGCTACATTATTTTTTTTTAAACAACAAACAAATAATAAATAAAAACATACACTTTGTCTTCATAATAATGAATTATTTTTGTTTTTTATTAATATTTGTTATCTTTTGTTTAGAAATGTTATGACTATTCAAGTCTTCCATAAACACATTGTAGCCGTGTAAGTTATGTCATGATTTCATCATTTCTTCTTATATTTATTTCTACTCCTTATAAGTCTTGAATTATCTATTTTATCCGCTTATTTACGCTGCAATAAATCAGTTTGGAAAACTTAAAAACTTTTTAATAGCAAACATAAAAAGTTATTTCGTAGTTTCAAAGTTTAGTTGCAAAACAATTTTTTAGAAAGGTGCGTTTTCAAAATATACGAAATTTATTTGTTTATTTTATATAAATTGAAAACCGTTTTCCGTTGCATATTTTATCGAAACTTGGAACAAATAAGATAATCTCAAATATATTTTGAGATCAGTTGAATGTTATGTTAAAACGTAGAACATGATGTCTTACGTTTATAATGGTATTAATAAATAATATTCATTCTAAATTGTATGACTTTAGATTCTTAGTAACAATATTTTCCGAAAAGTGTATTATTATTTTCAAATTACGTTCACAAAAAGTTTGACTTTCTAAAATTAAGAAATTTTCCGAGAATATTTCTGGTTTATTGATTATCTTGAATAATATTCTACTATAGAACAACTTGATATGAGAATTTATTATTTATATTTTGGTAACATTGGCAAATAATTCTTAAATTGCAAAAAAAAATATGAAAGAATAGAAAATTATTTTAAACTATATTTTTTGTGATTAGTAGTAATTGTAAGAAGAAATTAATTTACGTAGAACACCAGAATTTTAATTTTAATTTGTGTTTACATTTTTATAACTGAGCATTTTGAAAATAAAAAAAAACAATAAATTAATCAACTGTAAATAAGCATCTGTGTATTTTATTTGTTTGATATATATTATTTGAAGCTAAAATTCGATGAAGTAGAACATTTTTTAAAGTTATATTTGAACATGATTTTTTTTTCTTATAGAATTAAAATTGAACTGTTTCGCATCATATTTACAAGTTTTAATTAAGCCTGGCATGTTTACATATGAAGGTCATAGTCAGGTCAACATTAGGAAATACCCATATCCGAACGCTAATAGAAAGTTCTAACTATTGGTTTTATAAATAAAAAAGACATAGAGGCATAAGGTTTAAATTTTATTATGAGAGTGTCATCGGGACTTGAGCTTAACATAGTTTGTTTATAATATGAAAAAGTGTCATATAATATATAAAAAGGTTGATCATATACAGTATATGAGGATTTTTTAATTAAAAAATCTTATGAAATAAAATTGAAACATATCCAGCAATAATAAGTCAAAAGTATATTTTTAATTTTAAGTTTGAACAATAAGAACAATTTAATAATTTTAATTTCATTATTTAAAAAACATTTCAAAAATGTACAACATCAAACAAATAAATAATTCTAATGTCATTATTTAAAAAACTTTTCAAACATGTAAAGTCTCACATACACATACAAATTTAATGAAATAGCAGATTGATAATAATTATTTAGGCTTTTTATGAACATTATAAATAATTGTTAAAACATTTTTGTTTAATCAACTTTCGTGTGTGACATAATTTAAAATTAAAAAATATTCCATCACGATGTCATTATGTACCAAAATGAGATTTATTTTAATTATAATTTGGTCAATTAAATCTTTTTTAATTATTTTTTATTATAATTAGGTCAATTAAATTTTATAATAATTATTGTTTATTATAATTAGGTCAATTATCATGGTGCGTGAATTTTGGGTTTAAACTGATGTCGATCATATTTAAATATTATTTCAATTTTTAAATAATTTTAAATATTATTTCAATTTTTTCAATTATTATAAATAGTATTTCAATATTTTTAATAATTTTAAAATTTATTTCAATATTTTTAAAAATTATAAATATTATTTCAATATTTTTTAATAATTTTATATATTATTTCAATTTTTTCAATAACTTTAAATATTATTTAAAATTTTTCAATAATTTTAAATATCCGTTACATTTTAGAAACTTGAAAATAATTGCAAATGTGTACTTTAAAAAGAACATTTTTATAGTTTAAATGTTTTTAATTTGTTGAAAACTATCCAACAATAAAAATATTAATACCATACAATAAATATACAAAAAGCAAAAATGGTTTTGGTTTGAAATTGTCTTTACAAAAACTATTTAATTTGAATGAAATTCTATGAGATATTTTTTAGAAGTTGCCTACAAAAAATTTACCTAAGCCTATACATTTACCCTAGTTAACAACGCTATCACGTTAGACATGTCACGCACTAACCTTTAGTTTATTTATTAAAACTTTTTATTAATATTTTCCTATTTTTATTTTTTATTATCTTATACAGAATATTTTTTTTTATTTATAATTAATACATTATTTCGTTCATAAAAGGTTTGTTGAAATGATAGAATAACATTTAAACAATAAATTATTATATTTCATTATTTAAAGAATATAGTGAGTGCAATTAATATTTAAAAATTCTTCAAATTTTATTATTTTTTATCATATGCTAAATATATATACTGTAATTAGAAAAACAAAATTTTTAATATGATTTAAATATTATAAAATTGGTAAGAGTTCTAGTGAAATGATAAAATACAATTTAAATCCTAAATCTTTATATTTGTTTTTAAATCAAAATAAATGTAAACTAAAGTTAAAAATGTGAAAACGTCTACAAAAACAAAAACAACAAAAAAGAACAGAAACAATAATAGTTGGAAGCACAATGCATTGCTTCGCTTCGCTGACCATTCAGAATGACACTAATATAAAAATATCTTATTATGTAGTTTATAAAACATGATTTATTCCTACCAATTCAAAAAATAATTATTTGTTTCTTAGTTTTTTTGTGTTGTTGACAAAGATTTATCAGAGAAAAAGATAAACTTTCTAATTGTTTACATCGCAGATGTAGACAGAAAACTAATTATTTAACAACATGTTTACCTTTGTTAAATGTCTGAATCATTTTTAGTTCGAATACATATAAACATTAACTAATTAACATAATTAATTACACATTTATTATATAAATATAGTCTTGAAGTAGTTAATAATGAAATCATGCACATTAGTATGTTTGTTCGTTTTTATCTTTATTTCAGTTCATGCAACAACGTATGATTAAAACACTTATTGAATTAATTTATTAATGGGTTTTGCTAGTTTTAAACTCTTTAAAAGTATTTATATTTAGAAATATAAATTATTTGACCATAAGAATTTACATCCATAAAGTTTATATTACTTTAGAATTATTTATTTAATTTATTTTATTGCCAATAAAATGCTTCTTTTAAAAGCTATATCATCATATTAAAAACTTCTGTTGTTAAACTAATTTTTTGAATTTGGTCATAGATTTAGAAAACTTATATGATTATATATGCCTGTAAAATTATAATTTCTTCACAATTTCTAACGAAATATTTGCAAAGATTAAGGGTTAAGGAAATGTTATAATTTACAAACATAAGAAATCTAATAATTTCCACAATTGTACTTTTTGGTACAATTATTTTTTTTAATTGTAACACAAAAAACGTCTGACAAATATAGTTTTTAAACATAATTTATATAAACAAAAGAAAACTTCTTTCATTTAAAAGAAATATGCAAGTTTTTGTACACTTTCATTTTTTCCCGAGAGGATAAGTTCTTTAAGATCGTAAGAAACAACCGTTAAAATACCACTTAATTGCATATTGAAACAAGTTTGTTACATATAATAATTGTATTTTCAAATATAGTTTCAATGTATTTAAGTCCGTGTGACAATAATAACTAATCTGTTGAAAGGCTATTATGTTTTTGAAGACGACCAGACAAAAAGAAACCGTTTAAAAAAATGAAAATGAAGTGTTCATCTACAGTAGGTGACTTTTTGTTCCTTTCACTAGGTTATCTGAACAAAACCACCGAAGTCAATTAGCAAATTAAATCCCATCATAAATGTTTTTCAGTCCCGACGTTGGTGGAAAAAGTTGGCCTTTCCACCTTTGTGCTTTCACCCTCAGTCTCATTGGGCCTCCGAAGGGTGTAATGATGCTGCCATTTTTCTGTTTTTTAAGTTTTTTTGTTAATAAGTTTCAGTTTAGTTTTGTTTTAATTTGTTTTGTTTATTAAATGTTTGCTAATAAATGGCAATTGTTCACTTGTTCAATTTTTTCACTAAATCTAAACAATTTCAATGTGATAGCACTTTGTGCAAATAAATAATAATGTTTCATAGGATCTAGAGCTTAGAATAAAGAAAGACTGCGAATAAACAGAATATGTCAACAGTTAAACAACTTTTTTTAAATAGTTATATTTAAAAAAATGTCAATTTACATTGGAGAAAATGTCAACAGAAGCAATAAAAATATTAGGTGGCACTGTAATTGATTGCTTCACTTCACAATAATAACTAATATATTTTAGTCGGCATTTTTCTATTTTTTATGATCATAAAAAACTAAAAAAACATCTTAATAACTTATATTTTTATAATTTTAATTTGGTCACAAAGTTAAAAAGTTTTTAGTTTTTCTTTTAGTCACGATTATTTATTATGCAAGAGGAAGTAAACATAAACAAATTTAGAAAGTTTTTATATTGATAAATGTTTTTATAATTTGATGATTTTGTTTGATGACAATAATATTTAGAATAATAGTGAAAATTGGTTAATAATTTAATAAAATTTACAAAAATTTTAAGTTTAAGAAAGTTAATTAACAAATTAGCAAAATAATGATAGTAATTGTATGAAACAATGGCTATTAATGTAACAATGACAGCTATTAATACAATAATAACTATAATTAATTGTTTGTTAATTGTTGAAAAACATCTAAACCGGAAGTTGAGTTAATTTTTTATACAGATGTTGAATCCCATAGATGGCTTTGTAGCACTTCACAAAAATGACTGACAAGTGAATGGAACAATAAGTGCATGCCATTTGATACCAACTAATTAATGGAGCAGCAAGTGGTATGATGTTTGATAAAACCTTTCTAAAGGAGCAATAAGAAGTGTAATATATGTTACTAAATGTTTAATGACACAATAAAAGGTATGTACCAAATTCTTAATGGTACAATATGACATACATATCTTTAATGGAACAATAAGAGGCATGCCATTTGATACCAACTAATTAATGGAGCAACAAGTGGTATGATATTTGGTAAGACATTTCTAAAGGAGCAATAAGAAGTGTAATATATGTTACTAAATGTTTAATGACACAATACAAGGTATGTACCAAATTCTTAATGGTACAATATGACGTACACATTTTTAATGGAACAATAAGAGGCACGCCATTTGATACCAAATAATTAATGGAGCAACAAGTGGTATGATATTTGATAAGACATTTTTAAAGGAGTAATAAGAAGTGTAATATATGTTATTAAATGTTTAATGACACAATAAAAGGCATGTACCAAATTCTTAATGGTACAATATATCATACACATTTTTAATAGAACAATTAGAGGCTTGGTGTATGGTACCACATATTTAATAGAAGAATAAGAGACATGACACATGCTACAAAATAGTTAATGGAACATAGATCGAACCAGCTTATGTGCCCAAAATGGGAAAAGCAAAAACAAAGAGCAAGAAAATGAGGGAACTCAAGTGTAACGACTTGAATGTAAATTGAAAAGTGATGATTCCTTCTAAGCCTGTTAAAGCATTTCATAATTGGTAAGACAACGGATACTTTTATCTTCAATGGCTTAGCTTCTAAGAGATTTAGTATTCTTGATAATGGTTGATAATTTTAAATTATATTTAAAATGGATTCGAAATTAAATATTAAACAACAACATTATCTTCTTTATCTTACCAGTGTATAACTTGTGTTAGTTTTATTTTTGCTGTAATTACTTATAAACTTCACTAATTATATATTTCTTTCCTCTAAAGTATTTTGTCTTCTCACAGAGAGTGACCAAACAAATTTATGTACAGCAGCTATATTATTTAAAGATATTGTTGTTTCAAAATGTGACCAAACAAATCTATGTACAGCAGCTACATTATTTAAAGATATTGTTATTTCAAAATTTAACCAATTAAATTAAGCAACAATGATTGCATTTGTCTTGTAATTTGACGGGCGCAATTGTGAAGAATTTTTACTACATCTCTCCGCGGAATCAATCTGGGATCAATAAAACATGCTTGAACCATGAACTCATTTTGATAGGGATGGTACAGTTCGAAAATACTTTTATGTTCTTCTATTTTGACGCTAAGGTAAATTCTTATTATTGTGTCATCGTGCAAATCAAAGCGAAGTAAAATGTATTCGTAGCATTAAAAAAATATTTTCCCATTGTTAAGAATTTCATAACAATTTCTAAAAAACAATTGTCAGTTTATGATCCATTTTATAGTTTCCATTAGCAAAACATAATTAAAAAATGTTCACTATTAATATCTTAACTAACATTATCATACTAATTATGATTATTAACTAATTTTTTTATTCGATTATCAATATATTACTTTTTTATTGAATTATTTATTGTTAATTTTGTTTGTTGAATTTATTGTTAACTTTTTCTCATCATCAACTTTCAACTTTTTTTCACGAATAAAAGTTACAAGATATTCAAAAAAAATCTTTCTCTACATGACGTCGACGTTTTCATTATCCCTCATCACTCGCTTCTCTTTTCTTCCTTTCATCGGTCAAGTTAAATTATTCACTAAAAACAATTTTTTTTAAATGTTTCGTATAAATAATTTAATAACTTTTTTTCTTCATGTTTGAAAAATAATTTGATTCTCTAATTTATTTCAAAGTTTTAGAAAGTTTAAATTAACATTTTATTTAATTTAACAATCGAATGGCTCAAATCTTTATATACTAAAACTATATTTATAACTTTATATTAATAGCTAAGTATGTTTTACTAATTGATATCAATAACTAGATAATTATATTTGTTAGAGCCAAGTTTATAACCAGTTGAGCTGATAATTAACAATGCAATAGCTTGTTCTTTTATAGATACAATATAGGATGTATGAAGATGTTGGTTATATTCAAAATATTTATGTTTTTTAAGATTTAAATGAAATCATCTAAAAAAATTGAAATTCAAAAATGATTTAAATCTATATTTTTCATTTTAATATTTTCATAGGCAATGGTGTATACTTGTTGATTTTTGTTTCTACCTTTGTAATACGGAATTATTTCATTTGCTTATATTATGTGTTAATAACATTTGTTCTTATGAACATACTATTACATTGATATGTTCTATATAAATTCGAATGATTGAGATAATTTTTAACTAAAATAAAAGTAATTTGTGATGTTGGAAAGAATACGCAATTACTCATTTAATTCTAATTATTCCCTAAAGTTAAAACATTAACGATCTGTTTAATCCATTACCGTGGTTTTCATTTAATTTTAATTAACTAACCATATGTATATATATCATATAGTAGATGTAATCATATAAATATAGTTTTAAAGTGAGATGTTTATGTGATCTTTGCATATTCTAAAAATTAATATATATATATATATATATATATATATATATATATAAATAAATATATCACACAACTAAAAAGATTTTCATGTTTGTTTTCAATGACCTGCAAAACTATTTAAAAAATATAAGTTTAAAAAAGTGACATAATTGGCTATAAATAACCATGCATAAAATGAATTCCAAATTGTCTGACACACCGACAATATTTAACCTTTTTGGCAACCTTACATTTGTGAAGAAAACATCAACAAATTATCAAATTAGGTTTTTACACTCCTGTATATCCACCAACTCAGGTCACAGGTAAGACAATGAACTCATGAATAACTTATCAGACAACGAAATAAAGATTAATTTCAATGCTAACTCTAATGCAATTTAACCCTTTTGGGAAAAGATTTTAAATTGTTAACGGGTTAGAAAAATCCTTAAAAAGGAAAACCGGAGACGTATTTTAGGCGTTCTCCTGGAAACGGATCCGTTTTGGTAAAATTTAATTATACACGATCAGTAAAAATTAAATTTCGCCTTTGCTAGGATTAATTTGTTTGTGTGTAATTCAGTGACTGTTAATAATTTCAAATTTATTATTAATTTTCTTAATATTAATATATTAATATTTATATTTTTCTTACAATCCTTATTTTATGATTATTATTATTACTATTAATATGATTTTTATTTCAATAAGTTTAAATACACCATTACTATTTTTATTACTACTGTTAAAAGTATTATTATTATTTTTGATCTTATTACTACCTACAATCAATATTATTATGTCAACTAATATTGTTAGTACTATGAACTCGGAGCTAATCACACTACAAGCTAAAGGGAACTTCAAATAAGACTCAACCATACGCCATAAATGACGCTGTTGTAACGCAATTACTCGCTTAGCAGTGCAGTTAGGTAACGTTGGGTTAGTTGTTGAAGGTTAACGGTGAATGTGATTCCCACCCTTAGCCTTGTTCATTGGAAATAAATTAAACAACATGGATGCCAACCAAAAAGCAATAGTCCAAACCACTGAGCCATCAGTAATACTATAACTAATGTTATTACAATGAACAATACGGCTATATAAGTCGCTTTATTATTATTATTATTTTTATTATTACTATTATTGTTATTATTATTATTGTTATTGTTGTTATTATTACTAATACTACCTACTATTATTATATTCGACTCACGAATGACTTGCATTTTTGCATCAATCCAAGAGTTTTCTTTTAATTGATATTATTTGATTTATCTTCTTCCGCCAATTTCCTTCCTGACAGATTCCATTTCCCAGAGATCAATTATTTTCGTTGGGTTTCGATCATTTTGTTAATTTTCATTAATTTTCGTTCAATTTGTTCATTTTCATTTGTTTTCGCTTATAATATTTATTTATCTTCGTTGATTTGATTCTTAGTTTTTGGCCGAATTAGAAACCATTTTTTATCAACAACTGATTGAAAGTTTTTGCAATCATGAAGCCTTTCCAATGTGTTAATTAAAATAAAGGAAAGTAGACATAATTTCATCTTTCGATTTTCCGCAAACATATATTTACTCGAGGTTTTAAATGCATTGTTAGGAAAGTTGATGATTTAAATTAATTGCTTATTATGAATTTTCATATATGTGGATTGACAATAGCACAAGTGAGGTAAGTTCTATGTTATCTCAATGTAAGCTGCATGATTTGTGCTATTGTCGATCTATATATACAATTATACAGTACATATTGATAACTATGCATATTCATCAAATTTGGTTAGACGTTCAATTTAAGGCGTAATATGTAAATAAAGGACTACTTCACATATATGACACACAACCGTTAATTAATCAGTATCTGAAAGACCAGCTTCTATAACTGATCTATAATTGTTTTTGCTGTTGTGGCTGTCATACGTATAGGGATGGGGATGATTTTGCCATTTTTTCAAAAAAACAATTTTACAGGAACGTTTGTTTACATGAAAATAAAGAACATAACATAACATAACATGAAAATAAAGAACATAACATAGCATACATCCAAGACGTATAGATGCTCAACTGAAGAGTTTCAATGAAACGTTTTGGACATTAAGTTGCCACACACCGCCACAAAATTTGTGACATATACTTCAATATATTGTATTTATTTATGTAATTTTAATGTATTTTTTTCTTCTTGGGAAGAATGTTTCCCTTATTAAATCATTTAATAATTATATTTTAAATGTTACTTTCTGTATAAAACTTGCATATAATCACGTATAAGCGTTGATTTACAATATTGAATATATTTAATTACAAAATATTGTCTTGTTATTGATTTATATTTTATAGGCTTAAAATCAGACGATTTACGTTGGCTTCTACGGGAAATACCATGAAAGACTAATTATTTGGATCGAAACCTATAAAATTGAGTGGTGCATCTATACATCTTTAATCTATGGTGCTACTAAAGATTTGTGTTTGTGAAATCAGTATTTATTTTTTAAAACACACATTTTATAAGGGAGTTTAAATTCATAGTTAATCGAGATTTAGAGACAAGCTTATTTAAAAAAAATGAAATAAATGGAGATGTTAAGGTAGAATAAAGACTTTTTTGCCAATTTTTTTATACATTTAAATGATAGATATTTTAGGAGCTTAGTTTTTTTCCTTGAATTCATTTTTACCCAAGATTTTTATTTGAAGGTTGAGAGAAAATTTTATTTAAAACAAAAAAAATACTGTAAATCCTAGGTGAAATGCATTAATGATTTTTTCATAAAAACTTATATTTTTTAAATAGCTGATATTTTTGGAGTTTGTGGTTAACCAATATGTATTTTTGAAGATTCAGAAAGAAGTTTATTTGAAATAAATGAAAGAATAGTATCTTCTATCATAACATAATATTTGAAAAAAACATCAAATCTAGAATTTTATTCAACAATTCACAAATTTAGAAATTTTTTTTGAATACAGAGCTTTTAATTTGTAGCATATTTCGTCCTTGTTTATATAGAGTACTATAGACTTTAGAACACTTCGACTAGACAACATACATTTCCTGAAACTGCAAACATAGGTTGACCTGCCCTGACGTAAGAGCTTCCAAGCATTCCCGGCCTTTAAAAGGCAAATAATATTGTGTTTTTTTGAGCAAGCATATCCATTATACCTAAAATATAAATATATAAATATATAT
>JARUHE010324362.1:0-19599 GCA_031471125.1 Archaeomysis grebnitzkii | reverse complement strand
AAAGAAGGAATGCTCTATTAATCTAGTAATAACCACAAAATTTTTACCCCGATGACAGTAAGATACAACAGCAGAACAATAAAAAATGGAATGAGGGAAGCATATAAAGGAAATATACCTTCTTTTTCCGCACACAAGGTTAGAACAGTTGTATCAAGTATCTTGACTTATTCTGACATCTCCTTAACAACCATACATTGGGTCGGACAAAATGCAGCTCAATATATTATATGGCAGTGTGTCGACACCAGGTAGCCATGGTATTGGGTGGAATAGTTATATAAAATAAATAAAAGAGAATTCAGGTATGAAGTTATATCTCAATCATAAGGTAATATTGTAGGAATTAAAACTAAATTCCTGCCTTGTGAGACAAATTGAATAATTGTTATGTTTGAACACAAAACAACTTGTGTTATTCAATTTGTTCCACAGGACAGGACCCTCCCATCCCAGGTTGAAATATATCACAAACTGGAGGTAAGATTGACAGTTTCTGGTTGGGACACCAGAGGGAGCAAAAGGTTGCTAGATATTATGTATAATGTACTAGAATAAGTAATAAAATACTTGATTTTTCTCATTTAATTACTATAAAATAATGTATATATTCAAATTAAAATAATAAACTTCCAACTTATGAGCCAAATAGTGAAACAAGCAAGCTAAATTCCTGTCCTGTGAGACAAATTGTATAGCACAAATTTTCTTCTGTTCAAAGAACAATTATATTTTTTTCATTAAATTAATTTAGAAATTTTCATAACAATTTTGTTTTCATATTTTGGTTTGATTTATGCACCAATAGGTTGGTAATTAAGTTTACATCAATAGTCTCTGAAGTGAAATTTTCATTTAAAGATCTTTCCCCCACTTTGTAACACTATTTATGATGATAGAAAAAATGGGTAGATAGAAAATATTATTGATAATTATTTTTCATGTTTGTGTTTGATTCATGCACCAATAGATAAGAAATGAAGTGTATATAAATAGTATCCAAGGTGGATTTTTGATTAGATGATGTTTTCTCAGTTGTTAACACTCTTTTTGGTTTAAATTCTATAATGGAAAAACCAAAAAATTTTGATGATAATTTTTTTTGGTTTGATTCATGCATCAATAGATTGGAAATGAAGTGGACATGAATAGTCTAAAAAAAATTTTGATAAGTTACTGAATGGTCACGAAACATTTAAACCGTTTTGTTCGTGTTTTAATAGTTATTCAACATGAAAGGCTTTATATATAATTCTGAATAATATTTTCCAAAGGATGTTTATTGAAATAATAGGATCTTAAATCTTTGGTTAAACAGGACTCGAGATGAAGAATCTTTCAAGTAGTTTTAAAAAAATATGTAATTTGTGTAGATGAGAGAATTTTTTGGACATATAAATTTAAATAGAATTTCTGGAAAACTTTTTTTGATAAAAGTATTTCCCTATGGACTAATTTTTTTCAAAAATTCCCTTCAAAAACTAAAACATATACAAATAAAAAATGACAAGAGATTTTTCACACATGTTTTAGTATAAGATGTGAAAATCTAAGAGTTCTATCTTAAATAGTCTAGGAGCCCTGTTTGCTCAAAAAGGGTCAAATACGGGAAAAAAGCCTCTCCTACCAAACAAATGGTAAAATTTATGTATTTCTGTTTTTCTATGGTAAAATTTTAATGTCCTTCAGTGGATCTATACCCCTCATACACTCACACTTGATATTGTTGGTTAAAAGTAATTATGGCATGAATAATAATTTCGCTTAGTATTTATTTTTTTTGTTATCTATTTATAACCACTATAAAAAAATAGCATTATTTTCTCAATAGCTCAAGTGCTGTACAAACATGACAAGCAATAGATCAATGTTTTTTAAAGAATTAAAGTTGTCAAAAATAGTTTTTACTAAAGTTATAGTGGCTAATATATATTCAGTCATTGTTTTCAAATTGTTTTTACATGGTAAGATACAATAGAAAAATTTCATATCTGTATATATCTATGTTTTTGTATTTCAATTGAACTGATAACTCAAAATTAATTTTAATTTCAAAACAGGGTGAAAAACAATTGAAAATTCAAGGGAACAAAAGTGACACTGAATTGAAAACAATTGTAAATAAAATTTTAGAATGGACTTCTGAAAAATATAGGACAAGAGTTACTATTATACCAACAAATATTGATGGAGATGTGGTAGCATCTAATGATGAAATGGCAAGTTTTTATTTCTTTACAAAGTATCTCATTTGATAATTATAAGTAAAAATTTTGTTCAGTCTGGCAAATCTTAAGTTACTTTTTGATTCGTTTCAGCGCAAGACTTAAATATTTTTACATTTTACTTTTGAATTATTGTAATATTTATTTATTTTATAACACCGTATTATAATGCTTTTTAATTCTGGATATAAAAAGCCTTATAAAGCAGAGTTATTATCAACAAAAATATACTCTGATATTACTAAAACCATAGATGAGAAACGTGTAACAATATTGGTACTTTTAGATTTAAGTGCTGCATTTGACAGTGTTAACAAGAATCTATTAATTCATATACTGCAACATAGATTTAATGTTAATAGTAAGCCCCTTTCATAGTTAAAATAATACATATGCAACAAAATTTTGTGATTCTGTTGTGTGTGTGATTCGGTTATGTTTTATTGAGTTGTTGTGAAGCGTTGCAGTTGGCCACTACTTGGTTTTGGAATGCTATATAAATTAATGTGAATATAGCCCCCCATGAAAAATATGTACGCTTACTAGACATACTTTATGTACTTGAATTAATAAGCACGTACTTGGCGCTTTTTATCCACAAAAACACTTACGTACATTTTTTGTGGATACATAAATACCAAACCAGGACATATTTTGTGAGAAAATGCACCGAAAGTATGTTTTATTACAACATATATTTGGACTTTGGAATGCATACATACGTACAACATATTTCTTCTGGGAGGGATTAGGTTAGTATATGCAATTATATATCTATACATAAAGCTTATTCATGTATTTGTGTCACTATAACTTCGAGTGGAAACATGAACATTTTTCAGAAAAAAAAACAGATGAAGGATGAGGACATCCTAGAAACAAATTTTATAAAAAGATTAAGCTGGTACTATAAGTTACATAAAGATGAGGTGGCAGAGTGGTAAGAAGTTCCTTTCAGAAGCTTCTCAATGAATAAGGGAGTTACTGTTTACCAATCATTTGGCGGACACAGCTGAGCCCAGAAAGAGGTCAAAAACATGTTCAAGAAGTGGAAAATGGAGAAAATATGTTTGAAAGTAAACATGGACAAAAGTGAATAAATGGTGATAGAAAAAATACAGACATGCAGATACCCATGTAGAATCTGGGTGTGAAGTGGGACAATATGCACCAAGCATTGTATGTGTTGATCAAAGGGAGGGGTGCGTTTACGTTCATATAGTAAAAGTATCGAGTATGCCGCACATTAGCTACAATGGCAAAGAGTGCTGTTCGAGAAGAAGGTGAAATGACTCTATAACATTGAGAATATGTTTGACAGGGAGGTAGGAATAGAGAGGATGAGAGTAACAGCACCGTTGTTAAGATAGCGTGAAATATCAGGGTTTCTGACGAAAGAGTAGAAGAAAGTTATATGAAGCATGTATTATATAGGCAATGTTGTATGGACATAAGAAATTAAAGTGATCTTATGCAGCTGTGATAGTTGAATGTTAAGGTATATTCCTCAGTTCAGGGATCACTGGGAGACTAATATAGTACTTAAAAGTACAAGACTGCATTGGTTTGAACATGGTAAGAAGGAGAATGAAACCACCGGGTAGATCAAGAAGTACATAGAAGATAAGTTAAAACATGGAGAAAGGAGGCACATGACAGAAGGCAATTCCTAAAGTAAGGTGTAAGACTTTTCATAGCAAAAATTTCATGCACTCAGCAGCAATACTGTGGAACAAGCTTCCCGAGAAAGTGAAGAATGCAGACACAGTAAAAAGAAAAATCACTCAAATCTTATTTGTTTGAGACAATATTTTTATACTTTTTTTTTACATAAATATACTTTTATTGGCAGAATTTGAACTCAAGCAAACTAGATTTGTTGAAGTAAAGTTTTATGTGAAGTCCTGGTGAGCACACATCATAGGGAGTTGTGGCACTGTAGAAAATTTTCAAAATTATTATATTAAGAAAATAAGACCAAAAAAAGGGAAAATTATTTTCACAACCAATCCTAATATATATGTAATAAGTGCAATGGTGATTTTACCACTTCAATTAGAAACTAGGAAGCATTGAGCATAGGTTCCCAAGCTTAAATCAATGAATTAAAATAAGTACATACATAACAATAAAAAGATATTACTTTATATTTTTAATAAAGTACCTCTCACATTTATTAATGGATAGATAATTAATTCAATTTAATCATTTAATATGATAGCTAGTATTGCCTTCTTCTGATAACAATTTTAATATTGTTTGTATTTGGTTGTTTATCCAAGAGTAATTGTAGAGTTGTGTCTGGTTGTTGATTGCAATGGGTCCAAGGTGTTATCAGATCTGTTTGATTTTGATATCTTTATAAGTATAGACTGCTTGTGCAGTGAAAGGTAGAAGAGTAGGAGGGTTAATTTGATTGATTTGATTGTTTTTGTAGTTCTATGATTGCTTGAGCTTTTTTCTTTTGATCTGTAGTACTATGACATATGTCAATCAAATATATGGCCTTGTGGAAATGTTGATGGAGATGTGAGAGTGAGTGCCATATTCGGTACTTGGTGTGCTAAATTATAGAAGATGAGGTGTTCTGGGCTGAGATGGTTGGAGTGCGAGACTTTGTGTCCTAGATAGAAGAGTGCAATGAGGAATATAGTTGAAATTTATTTATTGATGCAGCCTCCTAAAAACAATGAAAGTGAAAGCTGCAGTTGCATGGCTAGGTCAGATCTAGAAGTTCAATTGAACCTGGTGCAAGAAATGGAATGTATATTTATATAACTAGTAGCTGAATGGTTCAATTGTCTCGACCATTCATTCAGTATCGTTTAAAAATAGATTAATAAAACTATTTTTATTTAGGAGAAAACATCATTTAATCAAAAATTCACCATAGACTATATATATATATATACTTAATTTCCATTGATAATCGAATCAAACAAAAATATGAAATATAGATACAAATAATCAAGCCTATATGATGGTGGAGATTGATTGATTATATAAATAAAGGGACTAATGCCGAGCACTGATGATGGTGGAGTGATGGGACTAACCGAAGATATGGCTTTGGATAGGAATAGATGAGTCCTCCGCCCACCTGACTCGGTTGAAGCTGGAACAATGTATAAAAAACAAAGATGATATATAAGCATTCAAGTCCCAGTGTAATAATGCCACTGCCGACATTGAAAATGCAATGCTTATGTAAAACTTTGCTCTGCATGCTAGACAAAAATGAATGGCAAAAGGACAACCATTGCTGATACAATTAAGGATTAAAACAACATCAGATATTTATGTATTTATTAGTTTAATATCATTTTCAGGAAGAGCTGTACCAGAGAATTACAATTTCAATTGAAGAGAAGGGACTAAAAGTGCAATCAATAGATCCAAAAAAAGATCATGTTATAAAATTTTTTATTTCATCAAAAGATTTTTTTAGTTATTAAAATTATTAATTATTTGTTAATTTTAATTATCCTTTTTGGTAGAATTTCAATATTATTTAATGATGAAATAATTATTCATTTCTACTAAAAATGTTTTCAATTTTATTTCACAACACTTGAAAAAAATTATTTCATGTAATCTGGCCTACATTCAAGTAGCCCTCTTCATTTTGTAAAAAGTGATTTATCTAATAAATAATTGATTTAAAATACTTTATATATGTAAATAAATTAAACAATCAGTATTTACTTGATTACAAATTTAATTTTAAATTTATACTAATATATTGACTAGATAAAATATAATTGTGATGAACTATTCTATTTTGGAATATTGAAGTTTGTAGACGATCAATCATTCTTTAGTTCAGGTTTACCTGTAAAAAATATTTCATTAATTACACAAGTTTACTTTAAAAAAAATTTAAATAAGGCCCAAGGCGATTTGTAAATCATTCATTTAAAAACAGCAGTGAGTGCCGAGGTTAGTAAATATAATCCTGTAATCTATGGTGTAAGAAAGACCGTCTCACATGTAGTAATAAAAATAACATTTAATGTACACTTCATAACTTTATTTGAGATATAAATGATAACTGTAGAGTAACAAACAAAAAAAACTTGAATATGGCTCGCCACAAAAACATAACCCTTAAATCTCAATAATTATAAGGTTTTCCAAAAATATTACTTGAAAGTTGTAATGTACACAGTACACCTCATACCTGTTCATTTGAAATGTAAATCACAACTCTAGGTCAACAAACAAAAACTTGAATTTTTTGGATACAACTACTTAGCCAACAAAATAGTAACACCGTAATAGAGCTTCGCCGCTGCCTCATTCGACATAATTTGAGTGCTGGATTTTGAATTCCTATAAACCTTTTCTTTTATATTTTCTTAGTTGGTAAAATAAATTGGTAGGAAATAACGGGGAAGAAAATTTGATTTTTTTTAAAAAGCAAGTATTTGATCATCAATGAATACTTACTTTGGATCACCATCCCAACCTTTGAGTTCATCTCTAACCAATTGTTCCATTTGCTTTCGTTTGGCTCCTTCGTCAACTGTAAAATTTATAATAAAAATAAGACCTTATTTCAAATTTATGTAATTGCAATATGAAATGAAATTCATATAATTATCAACTAAATTCAGATATTCACATTTCATGATGAACAATACTTACATATGTAAATACTTCAAATTCAAGAATTATGAATTTAGTTTTATCAAAAAATAATAATTTAAAACTCACTTCCATCATCTTCAGTGATAGTGTCTAAGATTTTGCTCATGGTATCTCTTCTTTTATTTTTGCTCTTCTCCATGGAGTCTAATTTAACCAAAACAGCATCAATTTTGCTGACAATACTTCCGATACTATGTTCCAATCTGTCAACTCTACGTTGAAGCCTGAAAAAAAACATAATTTAATTAACAAAACATTTGTCGTTCTTGAATACTTGTGTTCATTCATTTTAATGCAATCACATTGCTCATGTGTTGAAAAAATGAGAACCAAGATGGTAGGGAGCAACAAAAATTGAAAAAAAAATCAACAAAATTTTAGCACAATTATATCTGATTGAAATTTTGCATCTCTACTTTAATCATATGAAACGTTTGTCTGGGAAGATAATATTGAGTAATACTTTCAAATGTCACTCACACAGAAAATTCTTCATAAGTAACTTTAACAACTGAGCCTGATCCTGTTGATCTTGCAGTGGCTGGCCTTGTTTCGGGTTCATCTCCCGACTGTTCAGCCTCGCTTGCTTTAACCCCAGCTTTGTCTATTTTGAAAATAAAGTATTGGTTCATTACAATAACTCATTTTATTTTTAAATTCATATTTTCAACCATTCTTAAATTAACAGAATTTAAGATTTCAATATTGTTTTATTTATATATGCATTATGATAATTTTTTACAACTTCTAGATAGCCATCAAAAGGATTTCCATGAAGTTTTGCATGGTGGTACAATGCATTTTTCTTGGTTCATATACAAAATTTAAATTTGTAGCTATCTTAGTTTTATATTGTTTATTTGAGGGAAGGTAATAAGTCCTAGAATAAGAATTTAGTTTTGAAAAATTAACAAACTCTTTCATAAAAAATATTCTAAGTACCTAACATGCCATCAATATATCATATAACAACAAAATATAAAAATGAAACATCTACAGAACCCTTTAATGATATCTCTTTGTGTTTGATATAGGACATATTTGTTTTGATTTCTTCAAAGGTGCAGACAGTGGAAACAGTCAACAATTTGCTGGTAAAGGGTCGGCTGCCCTCTCAAAGTGCTTCCTGAGACTTGTACAGTTTTCTATTCTGGTTGATCCCTTGATTTATACTGCTCTACAAGTTCTTGATGCGATTTAAATCTGGGGAATAGCCTGGCTCCTTCAAAATTTCTCCTTTGAATCACAGAGGAAAGCAACCGATGCCTGATGACTGGAGCAAGGGATGCATGTTTCAGGACAACCCTGCTCACATGTATTTGTGCCTTTAGTGAGGTGGCAGAGGTGTCACGTTTTAGGCTATCATGGAAAAATTACGAATCCATTGAAAGTGATAGAAGATATGAAAATTACTGCCATCCCAAACTTAAATTAGGGACATCTTATCTGACTGACTGGACAAGCTTCCATTATCTGGGCTTAACAAAGTAATTTTCATGCATAATACTACCCCAGCACATGCTGTTAGGAGAATCATAAATTTCTGTCCTTGATGGGATTCAAAGGAGACATTTTGAGGAACTGGCCAGTCTATTCACCAGATTTAAATACCATCATGAATTTATGGAGCATTTAAAGAAGGAGATTTACCAGTATAGCAAGCAATGTTATATGTTATACTTGTCATATTAGTTACTTTAAGTCATACTTTCCAAATAATTTGTTTATATATCCTTAAAATTGATCAAAACTTTAAATTTTTATTCAGTCTTTTCTCACCTAATAAAAACCAAGCATGTTAAATAATATGAACATTAAGAGGACTACAAACTTCACATTTTGTAGAAAGATAGTACACCATACATTGTACAACTATGCAATTTGATAGGCATCTAGAAATTGTCATGGGCTATTATTGTACTTATATAAATACTTTGCAAGCTGAAACCAATGCTAAATAAAAATAAAGAAGAATGTCATGAATACTTACGATCAAGATCGTTTTTTTGTCCTGCAAGATCTGAAAGCATTGCCTTAATCTCATCTCTTTCCAGAAGACGATTTCCATCAGTATCATATTTGGCAAAGAACATTTCAATTTCCATATCTGAGAAGTTGCATCTGGAAACATAGTGATGTTTATAAATTATGTTGTACATTTTCCAACTATAATAAATTGAATTCTAAAACACAAGAAATAAAAATAATTTTCACATAAGATAACAGTTCATAAATAATATTCATTTGCAAACATACTTCTTAAGGTTTGTTCTAATTTCATCGAAACTTATAAGTCCATCATTATTTGAGTCCGACAACTTCAAGGCATTCTCAATGTCGACCAACTTATCTCTTCTTCCGAGTTTTCCCATCATATTGTTGTACCCTCGTTTGAAATAATCAGCAATTTCAAATTCATTTCTTTGGTTTGCAATTTCTGCTTTCACTTCAGAATAAGTATCATTAATAATAGCCAAGAACATATTCTGAAAAAAAATTACATTTAATAATTTCGGTTAGAATAATATTGGTATAAAAACTTGATTTGGCAATTGCAATAAAATTTCAATTGATAAGAGATCAATTATTTTATTAAACCATGTCAAAGGAAAAGCCACATTAGCAATGGCTCTTCTCGTTCAATAGCAAAGTTAAACAAGGTGGGTCATTGTTAATATTTAGATGATTGCATGGTTCATGGAATTTGAATGTACAAGGGCCTGGCATTACACATTACATGGACCCAGGTTACCACCTAAAAGCCAGGTGTTAGGCTGTAAACAAGACTTCCACCTAAAGCTTGATCCATCAAAATATAATTGCAAATAATTATTATCAAAATAAAAATTCAAGATCAAACTTACCAACAATACAAAGAACACAAAGAATACGTAGGATAAGAAAAACAGAGGTCCTAGCACTCGATTTGCTTCTTCAATTTCATGGAAATTAAAGTCACCAAGGATAGTTCTGAGTAATGTAAATCCAGCTGTTATGAACATGCTAAAATCTTCTACCTAGAATTTTCATGGAGTTATTAATAAATGTTAATGTTTTATTGGAAAAAAAAAACATTTTTTTAAACCTTATACTTATAAACAATTAAACTGGTGAAAACTTAATTATCTTTCAAAAACAAAATACAAATAAAGTTTGTCACAGAGATTTATAATTCAAATATAAAAAAGTTTTTACCTGAGTTCCAAAAAGAAGATATCCTAATTGAGCAAATGCAAAGAACACAATGAAGAACATGATGGCAAAACCAGCCAAATCTTTTGAGCACTGAATGTGAAAAAAATAAATTAATTAGACAGTAAATTTATTTTTAAAAACTTGTCCTAAATAGACATGATCATTCAAGAAATTAATTTAATTTTAATATAAGAACAGTCATTATGTTTAATAAACAATTTGTAATCACACACACATATATAATTTTTAAAATTGGAAACATTTTCAATAAATTAGAAATATATTTGTAAATTTACTCACTCTTGAGATTGTTGAAGAGAGTTGAGTCATCGTTTTATTGAAAGAAATATATTTGAAGAGTTTGAAAACAGAAAAGAACACAAGAATGGCAACAAAACTGTTGTACTGCATTTGCCAATAACCCAAATTTTCAAAGTTAGGAAATTCATCAGGTCTTGCAATTAGTTCTTCCAATTTTCCAAAGACAGTTGATGAAGTGTAAATACTAAACGAAATACACACCAATGATAACTGCAAAAATAAACAATTGTTTAAATGATATATCAGCTGATTAAAATGAATTGATTATTCTATATTCAATCAATTGAAAATTATATTCATGCAAATATTCTCCAAACCTAAAATACTTACACTCAGCACAAGAACATCAAGTATATTCCATAAGCTTCTAAAGTACTTCAATTTTAATGAATTTATTTCAATTGATTCTTCAACAATGTAATAAATAACAAAGCAGATAAAGATGAATTCACAGGCAAGAACGAAATAATCATTTGGCGTCACATATCGTAAAAGTTTCACAGTTTGGAAGGACCAAGTTGGAATAACACCTCCAGTTGCAGGAAACTCAAACACTAACCTAAAAAATTCACAAAATTGAATATACTTTTGTTTGCTCACACCTAATTTCTTACAATTTATCTTTTATTTTGAAAGACATCAAAGTTACAAAAAGTGTGCGACAGTATTTAAAGAAAATTATGTTGATAGTTGCATATAAGAGGACAGTATGGGAAAGGCTTTCCAGAATCATTAATTCAACATAGAAAGAAGCAAATCTGGAATGAGACTTTCTTATCTTCCACAAAAAGTTTATAAATATTGTTAACAATCTATTTCTCTTTTTTATTATAATCAGCAATAATCCATATTCACATTGTATAGTCCAGCCTCTTTTTTACATATTAATGTTTTGTATGTTATCAACAACGATGATCAAACATTTTGTTTCGAATAGCTTGTTTTGTTCCACTCAATAACAAATGAGTTTACATTAATTAAAACCAATTAAACTCACTTGATTATTTAAAATAGAGTAATGCTTTTATTTTTAATAGCTTGCTTTGCTTCAATTAATAATACATGCATTTATCAATTAAGCTTACTTGATTACACAAAACAAATTAATGTTGGCATTGTAAACCGTGAAGTCCAAAAACACAGCTCTTGTTCCTCTTTGAATCCACAAGTTGTTTCTCAATGTTGTCAACATCTTTTGACTTTCATTCTTTTTTGTACTCAAATCCTAAAATAAATTCATAACAAACCAATCAATTTTACAAGCTATAATTACCAATTTCATCAAATATATTCATGAAAAAAGTAATAGAACCAAAACTTTTGTGTTTATAGCTGATAAATTTATAAGACTTGGTCCTAAAGAAAAAAAAACAAAAAAAATGTTACATTACTCTGTGAAAAATTCAAGTCCCTAAGCTTTATAAAAACAAAAACAAATTTATTTCAATAAAGTTAAATTTTAGATCAAAATTATAAAGTAAATGTTATTCATAATACATATAAATTTTATTTATACTAAGCAAACATTTTTTTAAACTCCAAAACTAAGAACATTTAGTTAAAGAAAATAATCAAGAGTGGATCATAGTTTTGAATTTAATTTAAAAAATATCAAAAGATGATAATGTATGTGAAAATTTTTCGATGAATTTTAAATAGTTTAAAGAATATATAGAAAGGTAATACTCACAAGGTAATAACCAGGTAATAATAACCAGGTAGTAACCAGGTAATATATAGAAAGGTAATACTCACAAGGTAATAACCAGCTCCACTATATGTCGTTAATTTACCCCAATGACTAGATCCACCAAGCTCTTCTTCAGAATGATATTTCCATCTGTGTATAATAATTTGAATATTACATCAAAACAATAATTACTAAATGATGAATAGCAGATTTATAATTTTATATTCACTAATTTAAAAGAATCGAAAATTAAATACTAACGCTGTCCCATTTATTAAGCCGAATGGCTTATTATCTTCATTTGAGGATGAATATTCATTGTAACATTGCTTTATCACATTTTGAAAATTTGGAGGGATTTCACATGACTTGTTCTGAACTTTAAGCTGTTGGATAAATATGAATGAATGCACTAACAACTTATAACTGTGTTCATTTATATAAACAAATGAAAATAAATTTCAGTTAATAATAATAAAAAAAGTTCAGCTAATAATAATAAAAAAAATTTCAGCTAGAAATTCAAATATACCTGTCTCAGCCTAGGAACTCCCAGCATTCTATTTTCATACAGAATGTTTCTGTCTTGTTCAGAAGTGGGCGTTTTTTTTGTGTCATACCAATACTCCCAATACAATCCATCAAGCATAACATACTCTGCAAACTATTTACAACATTAATAAAAGTTTCATTCTTATCATTATAAAAAACTTAAATAAATCTTAATTATTTTTATAAATCAGAAGTAAAAGATATTTTTTATTATGATGAAACTTTACTAAGAAGGGGATTGGAAGAGTTATTTATCTTACCCTCGATAAAATCAAATTAGCCAAAGAAATATGAAAGTTGTAAACAGTCATATGTTTTTATTGAAAATTAATTAACATTTCTTTGCAAATATGTTCATGCTACATGCATTCGTAACATGAATTATATTTTCATGGGTAGCGTTATCTGGGAGAATGTTCGCACCTAACACTGTTGGGTGAATATACCAGCATACATATTTTAAGAAAATACCTAGCCCAAATAAAAAAGACCAGAGGTCTTCAGTCACCAATGTCTCACATTTATGAAAAACAAGTTTATTTAAATATGAAAAATTGGCTAACATTTAATGTACACTTCATATTTGTTTATTTGAGATATAAATGATAACTGTAGGTCAATAAACTAAAAACTTGAATATGAAAAAATATGGCAAACTCCATAAAAACCCTAATATCTCAATAATTATAAGTTTTTTCAAAAAAATATTACTTGGGAATTTTTAATGTAAATATCATAGCTGTTTATTTGTAACGTAAATGATAACTGTAAGTTGAAAAACAAAAAGTTTGAATGTTTTACTTAAATATGGAAATAAATGGCAAACTCCACAAAAAAATCATAGAAACCCTTATCTCAGAAGATATCATTTGGTAATTTCTAATTTTTGTGTTTAAATATTGAAAAATTGAAGGTAATTTTTTTAAATCATACCTTACAATGCCAAAAATGTGTTATGTATGTGTCTTAAATACTTAAATTATATAAATACTGAGTATACTACAAAAAAAACAATGATTGAGGCCTCCAAAGAAATGCATGCAGATATTCACCCCAATTCAATGTATTTTATTTATTAAAAACCATTTGGGACATTAAACAAAACAATCATTAGGCTATGAAATATTTACTTAAAAAATACATACCCTCCAAAAATCATACACTTGTGTAGACCCTCTAAATGAGTTTTTAGTATCAGGGTATGGAGTATCTAAGAATAGATCACTAAGCACTTTTGTATAATAATACATGGTAGGTGATGTCATGCCAAATGTTACTGAAAAATTATAAAGAAAGTGTGTAATAACATTCTTTTATTTATTATTAAATGTTTTATATGAAAAATCTGGATATAATAGTGAATCCATCAACCAAAGGCAACAAATGGTTTTACTAAAAGACAAAAACATAAACGACAGATTAATTGAACTTATAAAAATCTATAGAAACTTGTTTATTGTTTAAGAAAAGTTATTATTCAAGGAAAAATTTTAAATTTTAAAAAAACTTCAACATTTACTTTCACCTCTTATAAAAATAGCGAAACATTTTCCAAGTTAATGTGAGCTATATAATATCATTTTTTAAAGAAAATATAATACATAGATTTTTCTATTTAAGCAATGTCATTATTCAGCGCATTATCTATAAACAATTGTTTAATAAAAAACTGTAAAATCAAAAATGAAAAACTTTAACATTTGCTTTCACCTAAATTGTGAACACAAGACGCCGAAGATGACAACGAAGGACTGACCCACGCATGTTGTTTGTAATAGAGTATCCGTAGGATGGATACTCTAACAATAGCTTTGGAATTGTATTTATACTGGCCATGATGATCTTTTGTATAGGCACTATAGCCAGTTGAAATTTTGGCTTAAAACAGCACAACAAACAAAAATAAAAATTGTAAAGATTCAAATAGTACAGGCACAAATTGAAGATCAAATATCTTTTAGAATTATCTTTAAAAAAAATAGATTAAAATAATAACAGCATAAACTTTATGTATTTTGAATCAAGGCAAACAAATCAACAACTGAACATTTTTATTAGTAAATTATATATTTTATTTTCTCAAACATGGTCTACAAGTAATAAATGCATGTATAATAAATGAATGTATATTTAGTTGTTGAAAAAAAATAAAACAAATGAATGATGTAAGTAATTTAAGGCAAGATTTATTATTTAACAATTTCAAAAGATGAAGAAATTGTGAAGTTTCTTTGAAAATTTATGGATAATTATTCAGCGTAGTTTCCAGAGTAGGTTAAGTTAGCAAATAATCTATAAGCTTGATACATTTTACATTACAAATTATATGCATTTACTATAGCTGCCTTGTATAATTAAATTTATAAATATTGTTATTTCTTTACATTTTAAATTCTTTTCATAACTTAAGTCCTTAAAACTATTATAATTGCCAACATAAAAAAAACTTACATATAATAAGAATGATGAGAAATATTAAATAAACTACGAGTTCTCTTAATGTTGTTCTAATGTACAATTCTCTATCTTCATCTCCCTTCATTTGACGAGTTGCCCACATACCTGAAAAAATAATATGGTATATAGTATATAATTTAAAAACATGAAAACATTTTTTTTCAAAGTCTACAAAATTGGATCTTTAATATACATATAATATGTTAAAATATTTCAAAGTTTATTTGAGAAAATTAAAGAAAATGAATGTAAATATCTGTTTGAAATATTTTCACAACATTTATCAATATGTGAAAGAATTACCCAAAGTTCAAATTTAACAAGCATGAATAAATGCTATGCATTAAAAGCTGTGTTTGTATGTTAAAAAGTTCTAAGATTTTCTATTTTTCTAATACAATTCAATATATTATTATATTAACACTTTTCTTTCATTTGTTTTCAATGAAAACATCTCTAAGCCTTCAAAAAAGTTTTGGTTATTCATGAATTTGATGATAAATTGGCTAAGTCTAAAAACCCCTAAAATGCCTATTAATTAAAAAGTATAAACTTAAGGCAAAAAAGATCTTGCAGTTGTTTTAAACAAACTTTTCTCTAAATCTTAAAATAAAAATCTTAGTTAACCATAAATTTCCACTTTCTTAGAAAATGTATGTTTTAATAAATAAACATTGATTTCACAAAAATAAATCCTTAGTCAGACCAGTGTAGAATGTTGTTCTTTATTTTCATTTAAACAGACTTCTCTGTAAAATATTTTTTATGTTATTTAGTATGTGTATTTATTTTTATGTGTGCATATTTATTTTTATACTTGTGGTTGCTTCTACATTTAATGTGTGCTTGTTATGGATTTTTTGGGAAAACTAAAGTTATGGTCTGGTTTTCTCACTGCCATCTCACAGTTTTACAAGCCTTCAGGGTTCTAAGGATAGTTTATGTTACCAATCTATCCATATGATAGTAAGTTAGGTTGTGTAAAAGTCAGTTTTGAAGACATTATTTTTATGGTTCTTTGTATTTATTTTATGTTTAGTATTTTTAGTACTTTTCTAATCATATCTCTAAAATAGGATTTTTCCATTTTTATTTCATACTGCCGCCAGGAAATGGATACTAATTTTCCTATGAATAAACATATTTCACTATATTGCAAAGTTATTTTTGGAAAATTCCTATTAAAAAAATAACTGCTGTAGTGCTTACAAAGTTTGACAAATCTTAACAGCAGCTACAGAATTGTACCTGAATGTACGACAACGGTGTATTTTGGATTCACAACTCAGCAGCGTGTAATGGAATGAACTTTTAACTGCTGAGTGTAAATATACAAATAAGAGGACCTTACTTGTATAATTTCTATTGGCAATACATAACATGTTATAACTAACTTAATATTGCATTTATTTCAATAATTTGTAGCTAAATGAAAATATTTCACTATATTACAATTTTAATAAAAATTATTTTTGCAAAAAAACTTTTATTGAAAATTTTTTTAATTTTGGGCATTATTCCAGTTTAGCCCCTGGTTTTGTATTTTGACAATATCTAATGAAAAAGGTAAGAGATGTAGGGTATTTGATATGCATTAAACTTTACACACTATTAGGTTTTTAAGGTTCGTTAATAAGAAACCCCTTCTCTATATGACTAGGTTGGGTTAGGTAATGTTTGGTGAGTTTCTATAATGCCTCCTATTAAAGGTAAAACTACCTTTCGATATGGTTATTTTTACATAAAATATAAAAATGGCATATATTAGTCTCCTCTATAACACTGTCACTTTCAATTGATGCCCATATGTTCATATGTTGATCAATATAACTTAAGTAATAGCCAAAATAAGTAATTTGTCAAATAATTATGCACAACCAACCAACTGACAGGCGTATCAACCGCTGGATGACATCACATTTTCAATCAAGACTTAGGCTATTCTTTTGCTTCATAAACCAGTATTTAAGCAAATTTTAGCATTATCGTCATCAGAGTGTGATGTCCCATGTTGAAACAGGACTTAATCTAAATTTACTCCTCAAATAGTGTTTTTGGCCAACAAAAACTATTTAAGGAGCAAAGTCAGGTTAGGTTTAGTTTGATGGGTCATGATAATGCTAAACTTTGCTTAAATACTGGTATATGGAGCAAAAGAATAGCCTAAGTCTTGTTTGAAAGATAAATATTACCAACATGGACCCTTTTTTCTCTAGAGTTTTGGTTAATATTACCAACACACTCTTTTTTTTCTATAGTTTTAGCAAAAATAGCTTTCATAAAAACTTTAATATGATTTAATATGTTCATTAAGCTACAAACTATTGAAATAGATGCAATATTAAAGTAATTACAAGAACATATATAGGGCAAATTGTACGTCTGATTGTGCATATGTTGAAACAAGACTTAGGCTAAATAGTGTTTTAGGCCACCAAAAACCATTTAAGGAGCAAATTCAGGTTAGGTTTTGTTTGGTGTGTCACAATAATGCTAAAATTTACTTTCATTCTGGTTTATGTAGCCTAAGTCCTATTTGAAATTTCGTCATCCGGGCGTGAAGTCACAAACACAACAAACCGTTTTTGTACAATGGCGTCTGTCTTAGTAATATTTACCCATTTTTTGGTATGAGTTTTGTGTAATTATTTTTTCAACATTATTGATCAAAATCAGCACTATTGCACCTGTTTTTAAATATATTTACACTAATATTGATGTTCAGCTTAAAAAAGGAATCTAAGCTTTTGTTCTTTTTCAAGTAAGATAAATAGGCTAAATTTTACTTAGATTCCTTAATCAAATCTAGCAATTTTAACAAGAAAGTACTACCAATTTTGGGAAGTTTTTAGTTCTTCAATGTTAAATTTTATTTGTGATTTATGTTAGGTTAGGCTAGGTTATGTCAGGTAAGGTAATGTACTATTTCACTAAATAAGTGAAATTTTAATGTTTTTCAGTACTTTTTAATAGGGATCTAAAGTAAAGTTTTGCCATTAAATATAAATCAAAAAGGTAAAGGTAGGGGAAATTCCAAAAATTGACTAAACAAATAAAATTATTACCAAATTGTTTGTTTTTAAATCCTTCACAAAAAAATGTTAAATAAACCTATTGCGAAAATTTATGGTTCGCCTAGAAAATCGAAAAAAAGAAGCTGTTTTTTCATGCTTTGCACATCCTACCATTAGGGTTAGCCTACCAAATTCATTAATTTTCGTTTGAAATTCGACACTCTTGAATGTTAATTATTTAATGCTTTTTATAATTTTTCAATGATTAACTGTTCATTTTCAATTTCTTTTTTTTTGAAATAGCACAATAAATCATCAAAAAATTATAAAAGGCATTAAATAATTAACATTTAAGGGTGTCGAATTTCAAACGAAAATTGAAGAATTTGGTAGGCTTACCCTACTGTTGCACTAATTTATTAGACTACGTTAGGCTTAAATCTTTCGAATTATTGCATTTAAATTTATAGTTATGTATAAATATTTTAGGTAAAATTGAGGAAAGACTACCTCTAATGAAACACCTAAAAATAGCTGAAAAACATACCGAAATGTCCTAAAATACAATGCTATACCTTGTGTTTGTAGGTGCAAATCCAAATAATGAACAATTTTTGAAAAATAAAATCTGCTAAATTCATCAAAAAAGCATTGAATTTCGGAGAAATTAATATGAAACCCAACTATTTAAATCAGGAACATTATAGAAATTCACAAAGGTGAAAGTTGAAATGGACGGACAAATCGTGCTATGGTTTACAATAAATTGGGCTGGCAGCAGTGCACTAAGTGAGCACTTTCAAATTTTCGGAGCACATTCGTCTTTGCTTCCTGGAGCATTTTTGTGGGGAGTAGATGAAAGTTGGTTAAGACTTGGGTATTAATGTTCTCTCATTTATATCACTTTTGGCTAAGGTTTTATGTATTAAGATCTAATTCTTTCTATTTAATGTAATTTTTGAACATTATGAAATAAAAACATTTTTTTAGAAAGATTTTCATTTTCGCCTTTCTTGTAGAATATGTTGGAAAGATTAACGACTCATCCTGCTGTGTTTCAAGATACATTGACTGTTAACAAGCTTATTTTCTCAAATGATATTAAAAGACATTAACTCAAAGATAGGCTACATTTACTCAGCATTTATTTAAGAAATTATTTACCACAAAAACACATGGGTAGTGGGTACTAGGTATCACCATTTTGATGTTTGAAAAAATAATCAAAATTTAAGAATTTACTTTTACAATTTATGCTAAAAACCAGCACCCTGCATTGTGGTGGAGTGACAAATATTTTTGTCATCTTTAATAAAAACAATTGTTTTGAGAAATACAAGGAAACCTAAGTATATGCCAAAAATGAATATCACCTTTGAAAATTTGAAAAAAAAAATTGTTCTTAGCACCAGGGTGTAATTTTTTTTATTTTGGGTTGTGGGAGTACATCCCACATCCAAAATTTGGCCAAAAGAGTACATACTCGAAAATAGCA
>JARUHE010324351.1:0-11240 GCA_031471125.1 Archaeomysis grebnitzkii | reverse complement strand
TTCAAATTTATGACCTGTAATTTATGCATCATAGACACACCATAGACGCAACATATATTGTTGCGTCATCAGATCACGTACACGTGGGGGTTATATCATATCCCCTTTAGGGGTTGCTGTCGGGGGAAAGCGGCCACTGAAATTGCTGCCATCTTGATTTCTGTAATCTATAAAACATTATTAATATTTTGAGACAAAAAATAGCCTTGGCCCTTTTATTTGAAACTTTTGATTGTTTGCCCCCTCTTTAGGGGTTGCTGTCGGGGGAAAATCGGCCAATAAAATTGCTTTCATAAGCGATTTGGAATACTACGAACTGTATGGAACATTTCTACGCAAAAATTAGCCTTGGCCCTTTTAGTTACAATTTTAACGTTTTTTGGTACCCATTGGTTACCGAAAAGGAGCTAATTCCGTCTGTTGCGTCACGGCAACAATTCATATTTTGATTAGTAGTATAAAGTTCTATTAAAAAAAATAGTCCATTGCTTTTGCCCTTTTGTTGACACTTTTGGCCCTTGGCTGCCGGACTATTGAGCTACACATTAAAATCTTAATAAAACCTTAGAAATAAATTACTACATCAAATCATTGACTGATGCTATACAGAAAAGTGAAATATTAGTAACTAATGTATTGTCGGTCAAAAATGACGGACTGAATGAAAAGGGATATCACATTTATTACTGTTGAAATTAATATATTTATTTTTATTTAATTTTTTTTCATTTATTTTATTTTTCATTTTTATTTTTAATTTGTTTCATGTTTGGTTATGTACAATTGGTTTTGCAAACGTTTCAACACAGTGAAAAGTATTTACATTCATGAATAATATTATATTACGGTAGTTATAATTTTCAGCGTTCAATGGCATATCCGAAAATTCAATATGGCAATCAAAAATTATTTTCATTACATTTTTGTACGTCTGAAAAAAAAGTTAAATATAGAATGTCTAGATTCAATATAGAACGTTTGTTTTATACAGCAAGAAATCTAGATCACAAACAGTAGTCTAGATAGGAAATATAGACGAAAATTGTTGACAGACTCAGATAGAGTCCAATACATTTCAAAATCAGCCTAAAAGGTATACTTTTAATATAACTATTTTTTTGGATGTAGAGTTTGCCAAAAATGGTCTAGGGCTAGGGTAATGGACCATTATGTCAGAACAAATTACACTTTATTTTAATTTTTTTAATTAAAAAAACATCTTATGACGTAGATTTATAAATTATTATATGTAACATAAGTAAAACACATGCACTTCAATTCATTAATACTTTCGCAAAGTTCAAAATAATCTACGAGGCTATGTTAAAAAAATCAAAATGTAAACCTGTTTTCAATAATCCCCCAACTATCGCAAAAAAAATAAAAAATCTTTGATAGGAAAAGGTAAAATTTGTTTTGATGTTTGAAATTAAGATTTGATCTCAACCGCCTTTTTTTTAATGCAATTCACTTTTTTGAATTCAAATTATACCAATATTTTTTGAGATCTTATCATGACAGGTTAAAATACATCCATTTTCTCTTCAACGTTGATTCAACAAAAATCGTACCACATCGATAAAGAATTGTTTTTGTTTTAGCATTTAGGCTATTATAGGTAATGAAAAATAATAAAGAATAACCTTAAATGATCGATCATATATTTTGATAACAGATATATTTATTAATGTATTTCTAAAAAAAATTGCTATCTTGAATAATAAATTCTATTTAACATGAATACTTACAAAGAAATGATTTTATAAATCCCAAATAGGTTAATGTTTTAAATAACAATGATAAATTAAACTACAAAGTAACTAGCAAAGACATTGAGAATGTATTCAGTCTTAATGAGAAATGACACAATCTATGAAATTATTTAATAGATATTTGTTTAAAAATTACTTTGCAAAAAGTTGTAATATAATGAAGTAAGTTAATTTCTAGAACTTTTTTTGGAAAAAAAACAATACACTATTATGGTAGTTATAACATTTTACATAAATATGCATTTCATTTGAGTCAAAAACTATGGTACTGTTTTCAGTTTGACCATTGCCGACTGTAGTAGACCTGAGGGACGTTCTTTTACAACCGGATCCGATCCTGGATTGGATCCAAAATAGTTGTTTCTGTTCTCTTACAGATTTAAGACATGGGATCCAACCCCGGACCTACTCCAAGCTTTGGAGTTTTGACCCGCCAATCAGCAACAAGTTTTATGATGACAGCCAATGTTGACATTAGCTAATCGCCGTCTATTTGATTAAATAAAATTTAAATAAAATTGTTAGTACTTTATTTTCATATATATATATAAAATATTTGGTCATAATTAATATTATGATTTATTAATCATTAATATAAATAATAAATGATTATAGTGTTAGTTGTATGGAATAAAACAAATTTATTTTAGATTGTCATTTGTTTTTTTCATGTCGTCTGCATATTTTCGACCAACAGATTTGCTTCATTGTTTTGAAGTTGAAGAGGGGGCGGTTATGTTCTTTTATAAATATTGGAAATTCCACTTTGTACCGTGCTCTCGGATCAGATCCTAAGTGTTAAATTTGTAAAAGAACGGCCCGCTGATGTGTGAAAGTGCATGCGTGGGCGTAAGTGTTAACACTTTCGCGTCAAAGATTCTTTATCTGAAATATTAACAAATAATTAAGTTTATAAATCCCAAATAAGGTTGCTAGCCCAAGATAAAGTGTTTAAAAATGATTATAAAAATTATTTTTTCTAGATGTTGCCAAAATATGAATTCAAGAATAAAATAAACTTTTACTTGAAATTTTCGTACATTTTTAGCAACCCTTGCAAATTTTCTACGAGGCAGTTTTGTTTTTATTTCTGTTTATAAATATCTATAAGAACGGGGACATTTTTTTATATAGCGTACCGGTGAAACAATATTTTTGTTTTAGTTTTAAACAATAAACCATTCATTGTTAATATATACTGGCTATTTTTAATCATGAAAAGTTTGAAAAAGTGAAACAAAAATGGCGGCTCTCCTTATTTCAGAAAGTTAATAAACTTTTAGAGGTAAATTCAAAATTTGATTGAATTTTTGATTCAAACGTTATTTAGTACTAAAATGTACTGAATTTATGGTGAATAATCATGTTTTTTTAATTTGTTGTGATACGTTTTAAATTTATATTTTTAAAACACGTAGTAAAGACGCAATTGAATTAAAAATAGTGAATTGAATAAAAAAAATTGGTTGAGATCAGGCCTTTAGTTTGTGATGGGTGGAGTCTGTGGAGATAACTGGTAGAAACGATGCGTTACCTCCATGTTTAAACATAATTAGTCAAACAGACGCCATCGTGAATGCATGTAAAGAACTGATATTGTTGTAAAATTTTATTCACTTTTGTCTTTGAGATAATATAAATATAATATTTTGCAACTAAAGGTGAAAATCAGCGTGATTTGGAACGTATTAGGAGTTAAATACGAGATCTGGCACAAACTGCGCAGGCTGAGAATACTGCGCATTCAAATATGCAGCCTGCGCAGTGAACTCAGTCCATCGAATAACAAATTATGCTCCTAAACATTCCATAAAAACATGCATATTGGTTAATCTTTTTGAATGTAGCTATAGGTAAGCACACATGTTGTTGCCGACCCCACTCTATCTTTGACATTGAAGATGGAATCCTCACATCAGAGGTTCGAGCAGATCGAACACATTGTATATGTGGTGGTGGAACAGCGGGAAATTTGGTGTTGAATGTGTGTCCGGAGCTGTTTTGTTGAGATATTGATGAAGATTTTGGGATTTGTTTGTTCTGAGCTGTGGCAGTGTAATGCACATGTTGTGTCAGAGTGTTTGTTTGCTGTTTTTTTTATGAGAATTTTGTTATGTTGTCTGACGTTTGTGTGATTAATGACTAAATGTGTGCATATGAGTTGTTTGCATTGTTTGGTTGTTCGGTATGTTGTTTTTTGACATGTGGTGTCCAAGTTAGTGGTTTAGTTGTTATTATTGTCGACAATTGTTTGCCACATGCATCTGAGGGTTGTTTGCTGTTGTGTGAGGGTGTTAAGTGGATGATTAGGATGCTGTGCAATCTGTCTAAGTTGGGAGACCTACACAAGAAACTACACAACCTTAGTTTGAGTAAATTGCCAATCAGCCAAACTAGACATCATCACCGTACACGAAACCAAGCTGACTCGACCCGACAAAACATTAAGCCTCATACATGACACAGCACTCGACACAGATATATAATACAGCCTCGGAGGAGGACTGATCACAAATATATACAACAACATACTTTACACCCTACAAAAACCCATCACACATCAGCACCAGGAAAACAAGTAAAAACAACAAAAATACATATAACAAAATACAAAGCCATTTACATAGCAAGCATATACATATCACCAAGAAACACCACCCAGCCAGACCACCTCACATAAAACACTGAGATAACAATCACACTGAGTCACGTAAAAACAATAGATAACACCGTCATCACAAGTGATTTCAACGTTCACTATTCACACTGAGACTCTCCAATTGACGACGAAAGAGGAACACTCAACTGCAATATCACCACCCGTGTACCTTCAAACATCCAACAAAAACAGACATTACCACAGCCACTAACATACTCACTAGCAAAATAGCATAGAACAGCCTCAATGCATTGAACCTCTACCATCTCCCAATAAGCATACCGCTCATCCAGTCACACCAAACTGACGCAAATTATCAAAAATCTAACTGGGAAGACTATACAAACGAAACAAAAGAGCTGCTTAACAAAAGGCAGATACCGCACACGATACTAAAAGGAATGATCTATACAAATTATATACATCTCCCTGAGAACATAATATATCTCATAAAACAATGAAATGCACTCCGAGAACAAGACCCCACAGACCCACAATCGACACATTAAACAACACAACATCTGAGAAGAACACCTGACAGACAACTAGGACCACAAAACAAACACTGATATACTGTGAAACACCATAGCTGGCCTCACTAACAAAAACACAGAATAATCACATTTAACAACAACACTTCCAAAGTAAACAAAATCAAATGTTTTCGTGTTCATCAATTCAAATTACACGTATGAGTCAATGCAATTTTTGGTCAAACAAATCTTGGGTTAAAATAACTGTTTCAACAAATATAATTTGGTAAATAAAATGTTATTCGACCTTTCTTAAATAAAATTGAACGTCACCCGATCATTCTTAATGAAATCAAATGTAAGATAGCAAAATAAATATTTCACAGGTGATTGAAATAAAAGCCTAACGCCGCTATGGAGGTAATGAAGTTATGAAGTGATCAGCAGGATGCAGATTACATTGATCAAGTTGTAATCATGAGCTAAAATGGAAAGTCAGAAGATAAAGTGTATTAATAAGTACTTAATTACTTTGAGCTCATATACGTACATAATCACACACACACACACACACACACGTGCGCACACACACACACACACATACACACTCACACACACATACACACACACATACACACACACTCGCACTGTCATGCACACATACAAACACACGCCCTCATTAACACATGCACACACCCACACACACACGTACATACACATACACATACATATACACATACACATGCACACACACGCACACACATACACATACATATACACATACACATATACACACATACACATACACATACACATACACATACACATACGCATACACATACACATACACATACACATACACATACACATACACATACACATACACATACACATATACACACACACGCACACACATACACACATGTCCATACACCCATAAACCCAAACACCTGTCATTAATACTAAATGAGATATCGCTCAGATTTTAATATCATTTCGTTAGTAGTTATGATAAAATGATTATAATTTTAATGATTTAAATTCTAATGATGGTAATTTCGAATTCAATTTCTTTTTGATGATAATGAACTGTAATAATTATTGCGGAAATGTAACTATTTTAAATCAAAACCATCGACAAAATGTTAATTACATTGAGGTTGAATACATCAAATATTTTTAAAAATAGATTAACAAATACAAAAGTTGAAAAAACTTTATTATTATTTTTATTCATGTCATTTCGTTTTTTGAAATTGATTAAAGTTCACATGCTGTTATGGAAGACTTTCATCGTTTTATACTGATATCCCTGATGCCGGGGACATTTTTGGAAAAATTGCACTGGCAATAATAGGTTGAAAATATTCTTTAAAAAAAAGAACACCTAAAATTAAACATTTTGTAGGATTATGTGATGTAAGCTGATTCGTTATTCTCAGTTGTATTGTTTTAGAAGGATGTATTAGTCCAGCGGATAAGTGCCATTATTAGCTAAAACTGAGCACTTTGTGATAAAAGCATGAAAGTTTGCATGTAGCTAGAATACAGCAATATTAAAAAACTTAGCTATAGTGCCAAGCTGGATTCGACCCGTAACGCTTTAGGCAATTTCCCAAATAGCGTCCAAACGTGCCGATGTCACCTCAAGATGACCATATCTCTGGATATGTTGGTCAAAGAAACCTAAACTTGGTGTCTACTTATAGGTTTTCATGGTTATATATTCACATAAACACAGTTCAGAGACCCTCTGATTGATGTTTTTTTTTTAAATTTTGGATTATAACGCATGTTTTGTTAAGCAAAATATTCAGAGTTTAGTACATACCATAACAAACTGCTAGCACAACATACATTGGGTTTCAGCTTAGGTCTAGACCAGTATGTGTTTCAAGCCATGGCGAGCTTACTATTGTGTGAATTGAAGGTAACTTATATAACAGTTTTAACTATATTTCTTTAAGTATTTTTATCTTTTTTTGAAGATTATTACGGCATAAAAATTTAAATTAGTCACATTTGCGATCTCAGCAACTCCAGCCATAGTACCAACATACTAGTCCGAGGGTGATAACACCATGCCATGATAATATTGCTGAAAAATGAAGCTGTCATGTCAGTTATAAGAAAAATAATGTTGATGCAGGCTATGTTGAACCTGATTCTATTCAGTGACAATGGGTGCTCGCCCGAACACCTTGACATTTCTAAACTTAATTCAGGAGATGAAATTGAAGCCACATTCCGCCACCATTTTTCAAAGCTCCACACCTCATGCTGTCTCGAGTAAAGCAAAAGTAGGCTGCAGTCTGTTGTTGAAAGAAAAAAATTGGGTAGACAATCAAATAGTGGTAATAAGAAACAACACGCCTTACACTTTACACATAACTCTTACTCGAAGAGATCACAACATAACAGCTTGCACTATATTACACGCCTTACATAAAATATGCGAATAGTGCAAAAATAAACTTCTTGAGTCAAGACTGGTATAAGAAGCAATGCGACGATCAGCCAAACTTATTTTACTTGTATTCATACAATCAATCTGAGCTGTTGTTAAAGTTGGTCCCGTGATTCTTCACTTTGAACCATGGAACTACGTGCGATGAACAGCAATCCGCATACATAACATGGTGACACTAACCAAGCTCATTCCTTAGATTACGAACAATTCATAACGGGAAATCTTACAGTTAAAAAAACGAATTTCTATTGATCAAGCACGTTAATATAAAAATGCTGTTGTCAAAAGATTATGGCGGAGCTATATGATTAACCAAGAAACCCTCTACACTGCAGGATGTGATACAAATGAAAGACATCTTAGACAATTAAGGAAACCCATTTTTAGTATCTAGTGGAGATCTGCTGGTTATAAACTTCTGAACGAGTTTGGTTGGAATGTGGTAGACCAATTGAAGGGCCTAGATTGGCATGAGTATGCCACGTTGGTGAGTGAATGACTTGTTGTCAAGTCAGAACCGTTAAGTGACGCCATTAAGAAAAACAAACTGTGTATCTTCAACCCATCAAAGCATCGCAAGATAACAAAGAACATTTAAACAGTTTTTTAAAAAGTGACCTGAATCTATTCATGTCTTTATGTAGCTTGCCAAGCTACATACATCTGGATATAATTTTCGCCCACGAAAATTAAAGCAGTCCTCTATTACTATATGATGCTGGGAAGCTAAGGCCAGGATCAAATTCCGATATAGATTACTGCCTATAAGAACTATTGCAAGATGAAGAGTATGTCAATCACAATGTTGATGCTATTGTGTTGAATAGTCTAGCCATTGTGCACATTCTGAAATAGGGTCTACCGAGACATTTCGTGGATATACAAAAAAGTCTTTCTAAAGGAAAAACTCAAGATAGTAGAGGAAAAGGCATGCGCCAAAATATGGAACCCCAAAATGCATTTCTAAATATTTGAGGAGAGTTCCACAGATTAGATATAAGAAACTGAACTGTTTGCTTTCCTGAGCAGAGAAGTTATTTTCACCATCTACAAACAAAAAAATATTTGCATGCTTAATGACGATGTTGTTTGTCAGCAGCCAGTATCAATCAGATGAATAAGTCATACGAATGCAACAGAATACTTTTATAAGCTGCACCATAGACAGTGATGTAGTAGTAATTGCGGTAGTGTATGTGTTTTTACTAATGTCTTCTTTGTCCACATCGTGAACAGCGTATGAAAGAGCCAAACATTTTTTACTTACAGCAGTGCATACACACAATAGGGGCATGATAAGAGCCTGACGTTTCCGTTGTTCCATGCTATCACAAGGTGTTATTTTTAGTTGGCTGAGAGAAAACAGCTGCATGGGACATCGGAAATCACTATCCTGAAGTGACGAAAGCATTTGCAAAGTTGATTAACTACCCAGACATAACTAAATGCAATGCATATACATGAAAAGTTAGTAATTCTGTTTTACGATAAAACCAGCTAAAATAATCACGTCAATGATGCCCATAGATATATATATTTTTTGGAAAGGTAGAGATTTCAATGGCATCTGGCCATCACAAGGAGCCCTGTTATAACATGGTACGGAGAAAGTTAAATCTTTTATTGCTATGTGCAGCATTTCCCGGCAACAAAGATAGCAGTGTAGCTTATTGGGTATCGGAAATGATTTAAAGTTTAAAAAATATCATAAAGGATCATTCAAAAGAAATCAAACAAAACATATTATGAATGTGGTATTAAGCAATTTTCAAGTAATTACGACAAACATCTTTCAATTAAAATTTGTTGAAAATAAGAATGTTTGTCGATCCATTGAAGTCATAAAAAGTTAAGGTACAAGTACTACGTTCACACATTTCAACCAATCCTAAGTTTTTGGAAAAATCCACCTCTCTACTATTTCAGTCCTGTCAACTAAATTGTTCTCATATTTTGTGGTTACGGCAAACATAAAATAAAATAAAATTGAAATAAATAAAAAATCTAACTACTAAAAAAAACGATTTTATAATTTTAACAATAAAGTTTTGGCGAGGTCTAGGACAATTCAAATATCATTTGGTTTTTATTGGCTTATCCATTTTTATTTTTCTGAATATTCTTTTATGTATCAATATTTTTTTTTTCAAAACAACTATACAAAATTGTATTTCATTATTTTGTTATATTTGAAATTGTTAAACATTTCAACACATTCAAAAAGTTAAAATTGATTTATTACTTAAGTTTTAGGCTGAACAAAACAGAAAATTCTACACACATTAACGTTATCGTAAGGCATTGTACGCAGTTTAATATATGATGTTTGTAACGAATAAAATCTATTCACAATTTGATAGATAACTAAATAATTATTTTTCAAAATTTATGGCGTATTAAAATGTTTTTTCATGGATTATAATTTAAAATTGAGCAACCTTTAGCTATTACAAAGTTACAAACACTGTTAACTATTTGAAACAAATAAACTGTATCGTTTATTGTGTATGCATAAAATGTATAAAATAAAAGAAAGAAAGCAAAAAATAAATTATATTTCAAGTTTTTGAAAAAGTAAGAAATAATCAAATAATATCAAAATCTTTGTCTAATTATTTTCGATTAAAATAAAAATATATTTGTCAGCAAATTCAAAAGAAAACTTTCACCTTAATAAAATAATTCTTTGAAAGTTTTTTCCTATTAGACAAAAAGCGGAAAATTTTATGGTAGGAAATATGATTAAAATTTGAAAGGAAAATGCAAAATATTTTGAAGTAAAAATAATTTGTGTAAATTGAATATTCTACTTAGCAAAATTGGAAGATAACATTAAATTAGACTTAGTTAAATGCAATTAATTGTAGTTGAATGGTTAGTTACATAAGTTTTAATCAAAATGTTAACTAAATTTGTTTTAGTTAAATAATCAATAAGATTAACTTTTGGTAAAAAGTTAACACAATCAATGTAATCAATATAATTAAATGATTCATTAAATTAAATGTAGTTAAATGGTTAGTTATATCTCATTTGTTGATAATGTTTCTAGTGTTAGTCAGCTGAAATGTTTTGTTTAATTAAATCATTTTCGTTCTAAGATTAGTCCAACACACTCAGTGACAGTGTATTCATCTGTGAAGTAATTTTCTTACACTGAAAACACTAACTTTATATGTCTAAGATAGTCAAATTGATTAACCTTTGTTAACAATGCATACTTTTTTTGTTTATTTAATCAACTTTCTTGTGATTCAATCAACAATACAGTATTTAATGTTCACAAAGGTTATTCAATTTGATGATATCAGGTCTGACTATCTTAGACATAAGAAGCTAGTCAAATATTTTCAGTGTAGAGTACAATGTTTGTGATATTTTTTATTTTTTGTTTTAAAATTAATATAATTTTATTTGTATGTTGTTTAAATAAAAAATGATATACAGAATAGAGTTATTATGAAATATATATTTTAGTATACATGAAAAAATGGTATATAGTATATAGTTAATTTAAAATTGATGTCTAGTTTAAGTAAATGACACACACGCGCACACACGCGCACACACACACACACAAACACACGCACACACACTCACCCACACACACCCCCACACAGACGCGTACACACACACACACACACACACACACACACACACATACGCGTACACACACACACACACACGCACACACCCACACTCAACCACACACACATACATCCACACTCATATCCACACAGACGCACACACACACACACACACACGCACACATACACATACATCCACACCCATACCCACACGCACACACACTCACCCATACACACCCGCACATACGCACACACACACACACACATGCACACGCATAC
>JARUHE010324340.1:0-11241 GCA_031471125.1 Archaeomysis grebnitzkii | reverse complement strand
GGTCTGATTTATGTACTTCTGTTATTATTTTGAAATTATCTATGTTTAGGGTGTGATCATTGTTTTCACAATGATATCTCACCGCGCTAAAAGATGGACGGGTCAGACGCATACCTGTGCGATGAGACAACTCAAGATGCTAGCAAACTCTGGTCTTTAGGTGCCATGTGGTGGCACCTATATACGTAGCGTTACAGCTACAACATTGATATTTATATGTAAGCGATGATCTTGCTTTAGTTACGACTTAATCTTTAAATGGAAAAAAGCTTTTAATTTTGTTGTCATTAGTAAAAATAAATATAGGGTTTTACTGGGGGTAAAATTGATTGAATAACCGTTTTATCTTCTTTCGGATCTTAGATGAATAACTGCCGTAAAACGGGAATTTAATATAGAATTCATGTTTTGGTACAGTTATGGAACGAAAATCTCCTACCATGTACAATTTATCCAGAAAAAACATATTTGCTTATCAACGACACTTTTCTTACACAGGTTATTTACAAAATATTGCAAAATATCAAAATCTGTGTGAATATTTAAATATGTTGAAGATAAAGTTCTATAGATTAAACATTCAATATTATTAATTTTAAATAAAAATGGTATGAACGAAAGAAAATTTAAACGTCGGTCTTCTGTATATACTAGTGTCGAAATTATTGTGATTTTTATTAACATTTATATCAATAAAAGGCAATGAATTTATAGTTTCAAAGTACACTGAGAACTTGATATTGACATGTTTAGAGTTTAAGTAGTTAAGGAATTGATCTATGTGTGATATTTCATTGAATAAAATAAAAGTGTCGTCGACGTAGCCTCGGCTTAAATCAACATGGGCAATCTTGAAACCACCTCCCTTTATAATAACTCAAAAAGATGTTTGCAAAAGTTGCAGCAACTGGGGCACCCATCGCTGATCGTTCGTTTGTTTATATAATTGATCGTTGAAAATGAAATATGAATCAAATAAAACTATTTCAAATAATTTAGTGAAAAATTTTTGGTGAAGTCCTTAAAACTATGTTCATTGTTGGGAAATGCTAGATTAATAATAATATTAAAAGTTTCGTGTAGAGGGATATACGTATAAAGGGAGGTGACATCAAAACTAGCCATGCCATATTGGTTTGCGTTATTAATTGATTGAACATAATTTGAAAATTAAAAACTTTAATTTATTTTATAATTACTTTGTCAAATTCTTCTATTAGGGGGATGAGAAATTTAGAAAGATTGTAGCTATGTGTATCTATGATTGAAAGAACGGGTCTCATAGGAACGTTTTTTGTGGAGTCCAAATAGTTTCCTGGTCTCGATCCGCTCGCCAACAGTTGAGTAATGATGGTTCCTTTCTTGATGGTTCGCGGAAAGCGGTTAGTTTTATCTACAAGTTTGTTTATTAATTTGTATAAATCTATGTCTGTTTTTTAAACTTTGTATTGTCCTCCAAAATATGTTTGACTTTATTAATGTGATTTGTTATGTTTAGGATTACGATACCATTACTTTAATTACATTAATAAAGTCAGGTTTAATTAAAGCCAGAGAGAATAACCCTGCTATATGTAGGTCCATACAGTTTCGCATATGAATGGACCTATGAACCTTGTGCGTGTGTGTGTATGTGTGTGTGTGCGTGTGTGTGTGTGTATGTGAGGGTGTGTATGTATGTGCTTGTATGTGTGTGTGTGTGTGTGTGTGTGGGTGTGTATGTATGTGCTTGTATGTGTGTGTGTGTGCGTATGTGTGTGTGTGTGTGTGTGTGAATGGGTGGGTGGGGCGGGGGTGTTGGTGTGGGTGTGGGTGTGGGTGCAAGTGGGTGTGTGTGTGCTTGTGTATGGTGAGGCGTGTGTGTGTATGTGTGCCTGTGTGTGCGTATGTGCCTGTGTGTGTATGTGTGTGCGGGCGCGCGCGTGTGTGTGTACGTATGTGCGTGTCAGTATGCGTGCGTGTGCGTATGTGTGTGTGGGAATTGTTTGTGTGTGTGTTTATTTGTATGTGTGTGTTTGCGTGTGGGGAGGCGTGTGTGTGGGGGGGGGTGTAGGTGGGTGTAGGTGTGTGTACCACTTTATGTTAAGATCGAAACACAACTCAATGTTTTTATTTCTTGTAATAATATGCATACCGTATCCGGAATGGCCATGGGCCACTAAAAAATAAAAAAAAGAACTAGAGGGAGAATTTGTTTGAGAATATTTCCAATGTAACTTGCAAAATAATTTATTTTGAATAAATGATCTTACAAGCGCCTATGCAAGAGGTTGTCTGTACTACCAATGATCTAATTTATGACAAAAACTGTAGGAACGAATGTTTCAGACGTTTTTACACCAGAAAGTTTTTACATTAAAAAAACGTTAGTGTTCACTAAAATATAAATCGAGGTATATGAGTCTAAGTACAATCCAATCATACTTAGATGCTTCTTCGTCCATACTGTCTTGCCTCTAAAAAAATTAAAAAAATCTCCCCAAAAATGTCCAAAACATATCTTGCAACGATATACTATTTTTAATTTCCATTCACAAGTGTCTCCATATTTGGAATTAGAGCTCTCTTTTTTGTTCTTGTTTTTTATAGAATTACATTTTTTAAAGTTGCCATGTTTAATTTATTGTTGAGTTACATTTTAATTAATGTTTTAACTATTTCTTGGCTATAATTAACCAACGAATATATTGTTAGCTGTTTATATATAGACTTTACAATCATTTTTATAATTTGTTATGAGAGTTAAGGTTAAATCAAAAATAAAACTGTTAAAGAACAAAAAAAAAGTGAAATTAAAGAACAAATCAAAATTTCCAAGGACTCTCAAAGATATGAGTTGGCAGATTAAAAAAAATATTAATTAAAGTTTTGTATTTGTGAAACAGACTTTTTAATTAAAAATTTACTTCTTGTATTTAAGCATAGACCTATAAATAAATATAAATATTTTTTTCATTTTTGTATTTAGTTTTTACATTCAATTGAACGGAATTGTCTTTTTTCTTATAAAATAGTGATAATGCTGGTTGCGTTCGCCCGTGCTGGAAAAACAGTTTTGTCGCCTACCAGCAACTATTAGTAGTCGCTAGTAGGCAACAAAAAGATTTTAGTCGTCGCCAAAACTATTGGTAGCAACTATTGGTAGCAACTATTGGTCGTCGCTGGTAGGCAACAAAATGGTTTTAGTCGTCGCCAAAACCATTGTTTACGTTGTTGTTTGATGAAATTATCGCTTCTGTCGACTATCAGCAACGACCGATAGTCGCTAGTAGTCGATAAATTTAATTTGCTAGCACGATCGAAGTTTTTCTGTTTCACATGCAGTATAAAAAAGGATTCATCAACAAAATATTATTTTCCTTTGTATTCTGTTTCTATTTGCATCTATGAATAATTGCTATTAATATTGTTATTATTAGTAGTCTGTATAACTTTTAATGTGCCTTATAGTTGTTTGAATAGATGGCAATCACATACAAAGGCAATTGAAAAAAGTAGCTTTAATACTTTTTTCATCAGTTTTTCGTATGCTTTGTGAGTTGAGCCAAACTACAGTTAATTGTGGAGAACAAAAAATTGTAAAAGGCAGTATTTTTTTTATCCAAATGACTGTTTGAATCTTGTTTTGTTTTTCCATGAGAAATTATGAGAAAAATTAAATTTTATTAATTTGGTCAATTTGTTTGGTAGAGTTACTTTTTTCTACGTGTTTCACCTTTTTGAGATATTTTTGAGTGAACCATTCTCTTAGACTATTTAAAATAAAGCTCTTAGATTCTCACACCGTATTCTAAATGTAAGGAAAAATCTCCCATAGAATTTTTTAAATGTTTGCTTTAGTTTTTAGGGAGTAAAATTTTGAAAAAAAATTTGGGAACTTTTAATTAAATAATATTTCAGCCAGGATAAATAGCCAAAAATAACCGATGACAAAATTTTTGAGCAGTAAATGTTCATTTTCAGATCATAAAAATCGATCCACAAATTTATAGAAACTGCATTTTATGTCTAACAAATTAACACAAATTTAAACTACGTGTCATTTCTCGACTTTGTGAGAAGTCCCTCATTTTTTCATAAAATGGTTTACTTCTTAATTGGTATTGTGATGCATTGTGGAAAAACAATAAAATAAACAATGCAATGCATTGTGGAAAACAACAAAATAAACAAAAAGACACCAATGAGTTAACTTCTAAACACGAGAAACAGACAGTGCAGTGCTTGCCGATGCGTGAGTGAGGCTGCAAGAATATAGACTTTAAATGTTGCCAAATTGGTATCAATTTGTTTATATAAATTAGATACCAATCGAAAGTGAATCGTTTTTTATGTTTAATGGTGTAAGAAACTCAAAAGTAAAATGTCGGCCAAAATCTTCCAGGCGCCATCCTTAATTCTTAATAAATTAAATTTTTATTTGTAAATAACAATTAGAAAAATGTTAGTTATTTTAAAACCTAACATGGAGGTAACCTACCATAAAATTAAACTTTGCTTTAACGTTGGGGTTTAATTTTTTCTTCTGTACCTACGTTGGTTTAACGTTATCATTAAGTTTGAAGTGTAGAAAAATCCCAAGTTTAAAAATAATATTTTAAGTTTAAAAACAAAAAGTTATTTATCAAACGTTTTACGAACGTTTGTATACTAGGTTAAAATTGACTAGAAAACCTTTCCAATTTTTTCAACATTGCAATAACGTCGGACATAACATATTTAAACAACTTTAAATGCAACCTCATAGCTAACGTTGTCTCGTTGCTTATCAACAAACGTTAATTAAACATTTGTACTACAACGTTATAATAACTTTGCAACAGTAATTATTTAGTTTTTGCTATACAGTTATTATCTAACATTTCTTTATTGGTTGAATAGATTTAAATCCAAAAACAACGTTACAAAAACTGTTTTGTTCGTTGACATAAAAGTTAGTATACAAACGTTCATTTAACGTCTGATGAAGTTAAGTCCAAGCATTTGTATTGTATACGCCTTTCTTGTTTTTTAATTAATTTGTATTGTATACGCCTTTCTTGTTTTTCTTAATTGAAGTTTCTTTACCAAAGATATCTATGATTAGGAAAGTTTTGTATTGTATACGCCTTTCTTGTTTTTTCATAATTTGTATTTTATACGCCTTTCTTGTTTTTTTCTTAATTGAAGTTTCTTTAGCATAGATATCTATGGTTAGGAAAGTTTTGTATTGTATACGCCTTTCTTGTTTTTTCATAATTTGTATTTTATACGCCTTTCTTGTTTTTTCTTAATTTGTATTGTATACGCCTTTCTTGTTTTTTCTTAATTTGTATTGTATACGCCTTTCTTGTTTTTTCTTAATTGAAGTTCTATAGTATAGATATCTATGGCTGGGAAAAAGTTTTTATTGTATACGCTTGTTTTTGTTTTTTCTTAATTGAAGTTTCTTTATCATTTATATCTATGGCTACAGAAAGTTTGTATTGTATACGCCTTTCTTGTTTTTTTCTTATTTGAAGTTTCTTTAGCATAGATATCTATAGCTAGGAAAACTTTGTATTGTGTATGCCTTTCTTGTTTTTTTATTTGAAATTTCTTTAGCATAGATATCTATAGCTAGGAACAGTTTGTAGTGTATATGCCTTTCTTGTTTTTCTTAATTGAAGTTTCTTTAGCATAGATATTTATGGCTAGGAAAAGTTTGTGTTGTTAGGTAATTGAAGTTTCATTGTTACAGGCATGTAGTACAGTTGGCGTTAGAACAAGATTCCTGACATTAGATTTGTTTTATAAATTTTTCTTTATTAAAAATAGGAATGACGTCACGTCGTTTAAAAATATATAATATATAATATAATATAATACAGGGAGAAACAAGTTAATTAGGTCCCAGCATCTGACAGGGTGGAGAAAAAAGTTGATTAGGTCCCAACATCTGACAGGGTGGAGAAAAAAGTTAATTAGGTTCCAGCATCTGAAAGTATTGAGAAAAAAATTACTTAGGTCCCATCATCTGATAGCATGGAGAAAAAAGTTAATTAGGTCCCAGCATCTGACAGGGTGGAGAAAAAGGTAATTAGCTTCCAGCATCTGACAGGGTGGATACAAAAGTTAATTAGGTCCCGGCATCTGACAGGTGAATAAAAAAGTTAATTATGTCCCAGTATCTGACAGGGTGGGGAAAAAGTTAGTTATGTCCCAGCATCTGACAGTTCTAAACCTAACGAACGCCTGGTGACAAATTGAGAAGTATATACGTATGAAGTATAACAACAATAATAATATAACTATTAATTATTAATGTCTATTAATTTCAAAAAATGTTAACGTTTATAGTGAATTCTATTTCATATGTAAATTATTTAATTATTTATACATCTATATTAATATTGAGATTCATTTACAGCGTTTATATTTTATTAAACTATTTCATATAGAAAATTCAAGATTTTATTTTCTATTTAACAAGTATCCTATTAAATTTGTATTTTATTTTATTTTACATACACGAACCTAGATACATAAAGGCAACACACACACACACACACATAAAACTTTGGCAAGTGACGAAATTCAAAGGATATTATAAAATACAATACTCGCTAACGGAAGCTCTAGAACAAATTGTATACAACCAAGGGATAAGCACATCTCTTTTTAGGGAAAATTTAACCTTTTTCGAAAATCAAACCTATAAATGTTAAATATTTAAGATATCAATATAATGTTTTTTATACTCTTCATAGTGTATATGATAGACAAACTAAAAAATATAAACATATCTAAATAGATAACAATTAACAACACAAAATAATTTGCAAAAATAAATCAAGAAAACTTTAAAAGTTTGGTAAAAAATTGAAGAAGAAAACGACTTAAAAAACCAAACAAAAATTAACCTATAATCATTTAACAAATTTTTGAACATTTTGCTGCAGGTTTGGTGTAGAGAGAATCCATTTAAGTAGAACTAAGAGATGAAGAAAAATGTCATCTCAGTTCAAAAGAATTGCCGGCATTTATACCTGCATGTACTGTAAAAAGGAGGATTGAAGAGACAAAAAGATGAATATAAAGCGAAAATAACATTGAGCTCACTTTTCTTTCTCTATTTTCATCAGTAGTCTTGCACAACACATGTAACCTTAATTTAATGATTGGTTGGTGATGAAATCTTTCTTCTTTGTCCTATCACAATGAATCATTTTTTGCTCTAAATTGTGTCAACTTCTTTAAGCAAACTAAAAACAACAAAACAGTTTATTTGGATTATCTTACCTTCGAAATCTTTAATTTGTTTGTCATTTATACTTTATGTTTGTCGGTTAATAATGATGGTTATTCAGCTTCTTAGTCGACGAAAACATTATCCATAAAAGTCTGGACATATTAGTAACATTATCAATTCCAGTGAAAAAATTCGACATTTGTTTTTGCAAAAACAAATTTAAAAATATTTTCTACCTCTCTTTTTGAATGTAATGTTTTTTTAAGATGAAACGGTACCTGGTTGCTCTAAAAATGATTGACAATGGAAGAATCTGAGACTCCGAAGATACAGCAAAGTCTAACCTCCCAATGGCATAAAAAAAGTAAACGGATTACTGGACTTGAATTTTCATGATAATGTATACAATAATATTTCGGGCTTTAATTATATAGGGGGTCAAATCAAGACCACCTAGGTCTCTCAGGCCTGTTCTTTGTAGTACAGATTTCTCGCCTACGTCACAGATTTATGGTCTATTTGTAGGTTAGTTTCATTGTTTATTGAAGGAAGGAAGTTCATTTTTTGTGTTCCCACTGGTATATTATATTAATAATGTTATAATTAGTTTGTAAATATATTATAGTTAACGTAATAAAGTGTAAATAGTTTTCATAAAAGTTCATAATGTACGATTTTTTGGTATCATCTGTGACATCGATATTGGAAAATAGTATTTATTTGTTTGATTAATTGGTAAGTTATACTGGAGTAATATATTTCAGACTTTTTCGTAAATAATGTAAGCTATAAAATATTCCTGAAATTATTGTGTCGTTATTGAATTATTTTATTTTCTAATTCAAATAACTTAGGCTTCATAAGGATGCCATCTTTATGATGTTGAGCCTATATTATATTATATATATTATATTATATATTATTATATATTATATTATATTATATTATATTATATATATTATATTATATATTATTATATATTATATTATATTACAAATTGTAAAAGTTCTGTGGTATTCGAGAAATACTTTAAGTTTGAAGTTTAATGGTATTAAAAATTGTTATTCATTTCAAGCCTACCACACTCAGATAAATAAAAACAATGTTTATGTATAATTCTCAACAGTAAACTATTAATGTTCAAATGAATGACAAAGGAACTCCAACTCTACTCACTCTTTAAAAGAACCCAAAAAGGATACACAATTCCCTGTAGAGGCAGAAAGTATTAAAATTTTAAGAAAAACCTAGATAAAGAATGGAATCATCTATGGACATGGGCACTTAACTAGGCAGGCCTATCTAGTAGCCCATACATATTATAATTGTCATTGTGAGAACATCTTAGGAATAAAGTACTATAAAAAGTCGTTGACTGAAGCTATGTATATAGAAAAGAATATTGTTAGTAATAAAATTTCCATCCGTCCTTAGTCTGCATACCTTATACATCTATGAACTTAAAAATATCATTAAAGTTTGTGCTTAGTATAAACAGTAAACAGTTCTTTAAAAAAATGCATATTACGTGAGCAGCTTGTAAATTCAAAGCTTAGCCTAAAAATAAAAGAGCAATAGAAACTGAAATATTTAGTTATATGGTCTTGAGATGTTGAATCATGTAATGGAAAGCTGAAAGCAGTTTGAAAACGAAAACAAATTTTTTTGTATGGAAATACATTGCATATATTATTTTATGTTTCTAGACTTGATACATTGTTCTTAAGACCTTATTTGAAAAAGACTGTATTGTTGATTAAAACTTAATAATTGCTGTTTCATCTTTTTCTTATTTATTCCATTCAGTGTTATTATAATGTAAGAAAACATATTTCTTAACATACTAATTGTTTTTATATAGCTAACCTGTATAAGTCGTTCAAAAACATTACAGATAACAAACGATCCTAAGAAATCTATGTTGAATAATTGAAATATGTTATGGCAAGCAATGACGTCACAATTCAGTGAAGTAGCCGTGTTATAAGAAGGTCTTGGTCAAATCGCACTTGATCGAGATCAGCCCCACTTCACATACCAACTTTAATATTGCTACTCACATCAATTGATGGGGACCCTGAGGATATGTACTCTACATATGGAGCGTAATTCAGGCCGGGGTTCACTTAGAACACAGCGATTATAAGGGAATATAGCCATGTTCAAAATATCATCGTTTCGAGTCCGCTCTAAGGCTTCAGAGCACACTCGAATCAATGCCAATGAGATTTGCTTCTGCTATTTTAATCTTCAGACGTATGCCCTCGTCTATCATGTCTCAAAGCGCACAATTTAACAAGTGAAACAAAATAATCATTAGAAATGGATTATTCTTATATAATTAATATCAAAACTTTTATAAAAAATTCGTAAAAATATTAGAAAGTTTTCTTAAAAATAAAAACATTACCGATATATATATATATATATATATATATGAATATACATATATATATATTTATATATGTATTTGTATATATCATGGACTACTCTATCAAGGACATGAACTGCTTAATTCCTGACTTAGCTAGAGAAGGTCATTAGATTTGCTATCAAGAAATGTTTAATAATGCTTGAGTGTGTCATACATGTTGTCATGAGTTAGAAATAACACCATTACAATGATGTTTTAATGTACTAATGTACAAATAGTTAGTAAACCTTATCAATTTCAAAAAACAAAGAAAAATAAATACTTACCAACAAGAAGTTAGTCTGACAGACTGCCCATTTGATTGGTGTCTGAAAAAGCACTGAATTTTTTTTGTTGGTGTCTCAATGTTATGTAGCCCTTGATGCATGACATTGGTTAAATGTCTGAACAGTTTACTAGATGATAGTCTGTAATGTATTATACTTGTGAGTCTGCGCATGCATTTTCGCGCAGAACACGACAGTGTTGGTGTTGCCATGCTACAGGCATGACGTATTAAAGTTAGTCTTAACTTCTGTCTTATTACCCGCCTAAAACACGATATAGTCCAAGATCATAAAAAGTTTCCATGATAAACAGAAAGTTTATAAGTCCTTGACGAACATGCTCTATGTTTGGCCTTCTTCACAAAGCACATCCTTATTCGAACTAGCTCATGAGTACACATATGAGAGATTTTTAAATATCCCTTAGAAACCCCTTGAATTAAGTTTTTCATTTCACTACTCAACAAATTGTCATCCTCAGAGAAATTCTACACCCCCTGACGTTTTGTCTCTAGCCATTCACCACATAGGCTACAGACTTATCGTCTTGCATGATAGACAAACATCCGTTATGCTCTCTTCAATATCAGAAGCGTGTATCATCCAAATGATGAATAACCTGGAAATCACATGTTCTGTTGAACTGCGTGAACAACTGCTGACTTATCTTATGATTGTCCATAATCGATCCTATAACAATCCCACCTGACTTTTCAACAAGGAAAGCAGTTTACATCACAACATTGAATTGGTACTTTGAAGTTTGTCTAACTACATAACACTAGGTCCACCGTGTAAGCATTTCAGCACCACACATAACATTGACGTTGTCTTTGAATCAGGACGATTCTTTGCCACACTATTCAAAACCCCACCGAAAAAAGTTGGACGAATTTTCACTTCATTAACTATCAAAAAATTGTTCTTTTGCTGATTATTTTTAACTTTTAGAAGAGTTTCCTTTAAGACTTGTTCAATGCTTACAGAAGACACAACAAACTGTAAGTTTTGCTTGCTTGGAAGCACTAGGAAATCTTGCAGTTATTCATACTTACAGTTAGGAAATGACTCGACAGCAAAGCAGTAAGCAGCTACAGAAAATGTTTTGTGAGTCAGGAGTTGTAATTGTTGAGTAATAAATTTCGATTTCCTTGCCTTTTTGGTTTCATTCAATTTGGGATTTTGAGTTTGGAGACTCAGTACCACTTTATTAACAACATCATCAATGCATGTTTACAATAAATCTACTGTGTCCTTACCGCTAACTTTATCTGCTTTTAAGAATGGAATAAATGTTCCACTAGAAAAAATATTAAATCCGAAAAATGCCT
>JARUHE010324329.1:0-11241 GCA_031471125.1 Archaeomysis grebnitzkii | reverse complement strand
CTGTAGTTTTAATATTTTTAATGTAAAGCGCAACAGAGAAATTATTTTATTGTGGCGCTGAATAAATTTCTAAATTTAGTTTGATTTGATATATATGTGTACAATGTACATAGTACATGTATATATATATATATATATATATATGTGTGTGTGTGTATTTATAGAAATAAAACAGGTAAATCATTCTAAACATTGCATATACCCTCTTAATAAATATAGCATTTACATGTATAACATATTCAAATGTGTGTATTCATGATTTAGATTACATTTCCTGTTTTATGTTATTACCAAGTGTGTTGTATTAAGATTTAATAAATAATTGAATAATAAAATAGCTAAAAGCACCTATAACTATAAGTGCACTGAAGCACTACATTAAATTGTATGTCTAAAATAATCAAAACTTGCATCATCAAATTGACTAGCCTTCTTTAACAGTTTACATTTTGTTATTCATTCAGTCAACTTTCTTGTGATTCTATCAAAATCGTATCAAATTTTACCAACTTTTCATTGAATAAAGAAATGACCACTGTTAACAATTTGATTAAGTAAATTTTGACTATCTTAGATATAAAAGTTAGTCAAGAGTTTCAGTGTGTATCCAACAAAAAACTAATGCTAAGTTTCATACTTTACATCAATAAACCTGAAGTAAATAACTAGACATTTTATTTGTTGTAAGATATATAAGAAATATATAAAACAAAACTCTGCACAAAAAATACGATATTTATCATTCCCAAGCAATCCCTCGAGATAGTATTCAAAAATTTATTTTTTCTTCCTTTTTTCTATCTCCATATAAAGGGATTTATCAATCAGAGATCGTACATTGAATTAAATTCTTCCATTGTATAAATTAAATACATGTTTGATCGATTTATTTTTTTATTCTTTTGGATTTATTAAATTGAATGAGAAAAAGCGTAGGTATAATATTTACTCTTTGCGTACAATTTGTTTAGTTTATTTTATTTGTATCAATTTTTCACACAATTAATTTTTCAAATCATAAATAGTGCTTTAAAAACTGGAGCATTCATTTCCATTTGAAAATCCTTCATCATCACCTTTATATAAGAAAATAAAATTTTGCTACCGATTATAGTAGTTATAGAGTATAGACCAACAACGAATACACATTTTGTAGCTAAAATAATGGAAAATATTATGTTCAATAAATTACTACTTCCTATTCATTTAACTAGTAACTGTGCTATAAATAATTTCCCTTACAAATCAAATGTCAATAATGAAACACTTTTAATCAACATTCATTTGATAGCCAACAGCTAACCCTTCCTGTATTACTCAACATTTGCAACAGTTAATCATCATACAACTTTAATTAGTTTAAATTCACGATTTCAGATATCAGGTCTACCACCATCTCATCTCACATCATACCTATAAATAAAACACAGTTAGTAATTATTAATACAATACTTTCAGAACCTATCCCACTTACTCACGGCATACACAAATGCTTTAAGTGACATAAGCCAGCTATACAATAACGATATTTTTTTATACGACGATGACACTCAATTTATACATCTGCAAAATCAAATATTACTTCCATTGATCAATCGTTGCACTTTCCAAAGAGGTTTGCTGTTTTCTAATCTATCGGGTTAGTAGGTGTAAAATCAGGGGTGGGGAACCTTCTATGGGTGGCGGGAATATATACAGTATATAAAAAAAAATCTTAGCGGGCAAAAAAATATTAGGTACTAATTTGTTTCAACACATTAAATTGATTGTTTTGTTTTAGATTACGTATATTTTTTTTCTTATTTGAATAAATGTTTTGTTTTAGATTACGTATATTTTTTTCTTATTTGTAAAACAGAAAATATACATTTAAATTCGAAGATATTAAAAGATTTTCAAAATTGTCTGCAGGCAAAAAAAATCAACCGCGGGCAAAATTTTGCCCGCGGGCAGGGGGTTCCCCACCCCTGTGTAAAATGATCGAAAGTTTGTTAAGAACAACAAACTTTGAATTAGGCAATTTACACTTTAAGTTGTTTTGATAACATAAGTTTTTTAAAACTGATATACTGTTCGATGGAGCTATTTTGATTACCTAAGAGGGTCAATATAGCTCCATCAAGTCCAGTTTGTTGTGTTTAACAAACTTTTGATAATTTTACACCTACTAACCCGGTAGATTATAAAACAGCAAACCTCTTCTGACAATGAATGCATTGACAAAATAAAAAAAAACTCGCAAGTCTTTAATTAATTATAACCAACTTTATTTCTCAATTCTAGGCATTAAACAATAATTATTTAAGATAAGCCATTAGTTTATATTTGGCACGGTTGGTAGCGCGCAAACATACACCCCGGCAAACAATACTAATTTAGGGGTTAAATTTAACCAATATTTAGGGGTTAAATTTAACCAATATGACTTCCACTACACATACAAACAGTATCGGAAAATAATCATTAGGTGCAGCTAACTAAATTGAACCAGATCAAACATTATGTTATTTATAAAAACATGGAATCATTAGTTCATGCGTTCCTTTCTCGACTACTGCATGTATTAGCTTACACATACAATTATCACAAAATCTTATTTTTAAATTGCAAAAATTGAAAACTCAAACGCATAATTAATCACTTACATTACACCAACAACGATAAGATAATAACACAATCACAAAGATAAGATAAGATAAGATAAGATAATAACACAATCACTTCGTATTAACTATTTACAAAATCGTTGAAGACTTTTCAAGTTCTTTTTGTTTTAAGGATTGGCAGTTGTTTTTATGAAATTTTTGTCACTGAAACTTTAAGTTTTTGTGATATTTTTTTGTGTATAGTGTATAAGATAATGGTTGCGCCTTATGAATAAATCTACATTACACATTTTTAGCACAAATGGTACAACAGATGATAGATGAACAATTTTTCTATAGAAAAATTTCATAAAATTACGAGTAACCAATCGCTCAGATATCAAACTATGTCATTAGAAATATAATTAGAAGTCAACTTTTTCGATTGGATGTAATAAAGTTTGCACCAATTTCCGACACTTTACTTTTATGTAAAAAGTTTTTGCCATAAAATTATGAAAGTTTTCCTTCGCTTAAAAAAAGTTAAAACTACAAAATTAAAACTGAAACAACGCAACGACATTGTAAAAAAGGATTTTTATAGTTATGTTTTGGACGAATTTGTAAATAATAAAATGTTTAATGTTTTTGTCACACATCAAACAACAAATAAATATTTATATAAAAATAAGATCGTCAGTCATAAAATAAATCTTTTCAAATACAAGGACGTGCCTCAACTCTAAAAAAATACCAAAATTAAACTGAAAAAAAATCAGAAATTATTTTAAAATAAAAAAAGTAAGATTAAATTTTAGATGGCGAACAATTTTAATTTTTGGCGGAATTGTTAATAGGCAACATATTTACATAAAATAATTCCATTTTTTCTGAAATTTATTTTATTTATCAAAGTGTTTCATTTGAGCAGCAATGCAAGTCCGTTTTAGAACTATAAATAAAGTTTATAAAGTTTTCCAGTAAACCAGTTCAGAGGAAATACATAAACAAATATGAGTGAATATTTTTCCAAAACTGGGCTGTTATATTTTATACATTCCATAAAACTAAAAAAGATTCAAGTACGAGCCGGGAAATTTCGATAAGTCTTGAAAATTTAAAAAATAGACTGAAGTTACCAACAACCTTAATAAATAATAAATTTAAATTGTATTCACTAGAATAAGAATCAACTAATTGAACAGAATTCAAATTTAGGTTTCTTTGTAATAAAACTTCACTCTTCTTGACATTCTATATAAATGGATAAAAATAAGTTTTTTTTATGAGTTTTTTCTTTATTTTATTCATCTGCTTCTCTAAAAAACATTATATAATCAAAGCTAGTGTATGGCACGACACAACCATATTACCATACAAAATCAGGTCTTAGTTTTATAAGAAATACAGTAATTTAGAAGAACTTCTTCTAACAACTTAACAGTATTTTATATAGTAATACAAACAATTTAATATGGTAACTATATTACATACCATTGGTCAGTTTCAACATTTTGTTTGTTTCCTTATATTCATATTTCTTTAAGAATTTGTTTAGTAAGTTTATTTAAATACAGATATGGCGTACATTATATATATTGGTCGCGTAATCATGTTTCACCATTTAATCATAAACGTTAAATAAAGCTCACGCTTAAACGAAATTCTTTCCTTACTTCATTACGTTCTAACATTAAATTATTGATGCAAAGCAAATTAATATTTCTCAATGAAAATTATTTCTGATTAATTCAATACGTTTTGCATCAAAAGTTGCATGAAACTTGCACAAATTGCATCAAAGGTATCAAAACCTTATAAAAAGTTCCGTCGTCACGCTCAATATAACTTTCGTGCCTACATTTAGTTTTATAAAGGTTGAGAATGATTATTTCTCAGAAACACAAGAACTTATTCTCATTCACAGCATTATTTTATCTCAGTCTTGTCTCGATATTCTCACTTTTTGTCCAGATTGGAGTAATGTAAAACATGACATGCTAACAGCTGGCATATGGATAATATGGCAGTATACCTTATGTTATTACCATTAATATCATTATGGGAATCAACAGCTCTTATCTCACCCAACTCATCAGGCCTGGATTAAGTCAACATAACTTAATTGTTTGTTTGGTTCCGAGAATTTTCTTTGAAAGTTGTTAGTTTTCTGGAAGTTTACTTATTTCAATGTTAGTTTGTTTGTATTTTTATTTGTAAGTCAACTGTTTCATTTGTCTGTTTGTTTTTTTATTTGTAAGTCAACTCTTTAGTTTTTTATATTTGTAAGTTAACTGTTTCATTTGTATGTTTATTTTTTTATTTGTAAATCAACTGTTCCATTTGTCTGTTTGTTTTTTATTTGTAAGTTAACTCTTTGTTTTTTTTTTATTTGTAAGTTAACTATTTCATTTGTATGTTTATTTTTTATTTTTAAGTCAACTGTTTCATTTGTTTGTTTGTTTTTTATTTGTAAGTCAACAGTGTCATTTGATTGTTTATTTTTTGTTTGTAAGTCAACTATTTCATTTCTTTGTTCATTTTTTATTTGTAAGTCAACAGTTTAATTTGTTTGTTTGTTATTTTTGTTGGTAAGTCAACTGTTTCATTTATTTGTTCATTTTTTATTTGCAAGTCAACTGATTTATTTGTTTGTTTGTTTTTATTTGTAAGTTAACTGTTTCATTTGTGTATTTGGTTTTTATTTGTTTGTTTGATGTTACAATCAAAAGAGAAAAACAGAAGGTAAAGTTTTTATAATAATGTTAGTACTATAATAATAATAGTAATGTTAACAAAACTAATAAAAATAATAATTATAATAATTACAGTAATAATAACTATAATTAAAATAATAAAATATTAATACTGATAACAAAAGCAACAACTTATAATACTGCAGCATCAATAATAACGACATCAATGAAAATATTCATAATATGAAGGATACTCCGCATTTCCTCAGTGATTATAAGTCATTGTAAATGGCTGTAGATTGAAGAAAAATCAGAACTGTCAGATAAATTTCCTTCTTCAGTAGGCTAGACAGATCACCTCCACCAAGAAGAACATATTCATCAAGCGCAACATCATTCGAAATACCAAGACGTCGAAGTGAACTCAGTAGGATACATCTAAAACTGTAGTAGCGATGGAAAACAAAAAGAGGTGAGAAATAGTCTCTGGCACACAACAGTGTCTGAAATTTGGAGAATCCGACATGATGATACAATGAAAATTGACATTCAGTTTCCTATGGCCTATCATCAGCCTGTTGACGGCAACTTCGATTCCTCGACAAGGCGACCTTACTGGACATCCACTTCTCCACTTCGCCATGTGTTTCCCTAGATAAGAACTTGGGCCTTCAAAATTAACCAATTTTAGTTTATATGGGAGTAAAAAGCACGTCGAACCAAACGCATATCCACAGATGAAAGCTGAAGAGGAGTTACCACATGGAACACTAAAACACTCTTTGCCAATGTATCTGCAACTTCGTTGCCCTCTATACCAGAATGGGCTGGGACTCATTGAATGGAGATCCGTACACCACCTCTGTCGAGGTCGTAAGGAGCAGCCAAGATGTCGTTCATCAAAGTATTATAATCCTATGAATTCTCATTAAATGATCTCAAATAGCAACGTAGTAAAATCACAGAAAATGGATTGACAACAAATGTCAATCTTAGCATTAAAACACACACTTTAATCAATTGAGAAACATATAATATGAGGAAAATCATTTTCATTGTAAGAAACTACTATTTTAAATGTAACAACTGAAAACAATTTTATTTAAGGTTTCAAATTTAACAAAAAAATACACATACATTTTGAAAATGGAACATATACAAAATATCTTTCCACAGTACAATTATTTAAAACATTGTTAACTTTTTATTAAATTTAATCAACTAAACCATTTTTAGATTTATGTTTAAAGCCTACATTCAATTAGGAAATTAATTTTAGTTTAAAATAAAAATTCCTTTTTGAAAGAAAAACTTGAAGAGATGAAATTTACCTAATTTCAAATTTAGCAAGACGAATAAAAACAATTTTCAAAAGTTCAGAATTTTATTATAAATTTTGAGAAAACTAATTTTTGTAATGCAATTGACTTTCAGCGCATTTAGAATTGTTTTGTTTTTCACCATTGATAACATTTTCTCAAAATTTTTAATATACAATTTTTAAATATGTTTTTAAAGGAAAAAATATAAATTTAAAATATTGGAATTTATTGCATGTTTTTTTAAGTTATAAGTTTATTATTTATTTCCCTTCATTTATTAATTGTAAAATTATAAATCTAAAATTTATAGCGCGTCATTTATTATAATTTTTTGCACGCTATTTGTTAAATATAAATTTATAATGTATTGCACCTCGTTCTTGAATTATAAAGTTAAAATTTATTGTATTATCATTAATTAATTATAAACTGACACATTTATAACTGATAGCATATTATTTACAAATTATAAACTTTTAACTTAATAATTGATTGGACGTTATTTATTAATTAAATATTTATACATTTATTGCACATAATTTATTGGTTATAAATTTAAAAAAAGTTATAACTGATTGCACGTCATTTATTAGCTCTAAATTTAGAAATGATTTCACTTGTTGATGATAAAAAATTTAAGATTTATAATCTAGTGAACGTCATTTATTAATTATAAATATGTAAATGACTGCACTTTATTTGTGATGACACCTTTTCCAAAATAGTACTTAGTGCACTTCATTTATAAACTTAATGTTTATAAATTAGTGTACACCACTTATAAATTACAAATATAAAATTCATAGTTTATTGCACGTCATTTATAAAGTACAAATATAAAATTTATGTTTTATTGTACGTCATTTATAAATAAAAGTATAAAACTAATAGTTTGTCGTACTTCATTTACAAATTAGAAATATAAGATTTATAGTTTATTGCACGTCATTTAAAAGATAAAAATATAAGATTTGTAATTTATTGCACGTCATTTATAAATTAAAAATAAAAGATTTATAATTCATTGAACGTCATTTATAAATTAAAAATATAAGATTTATAATTTATTGAACGTCATTCATAAATTAAAAATATAAAATTTATGATTTATTGCACGTCATTTATAAATTGAAAACATAAGTTTTGTAAACAAAAACACACAATCACGAGGACAAGATTTATTTCCAAATATTTCGCTATCATCTGATAGCCTCGTCAGTAGAAACTTATTTGTTGTTGTTAGTTTTATGATAGTTGTATAAAATATTTATTATGAAGATAATATTCATTTCGTTTGGTGAAATTACTTATAATGGCATTTCTTAAGAATGATACATTTACACGTTTCAATCGATAATTTTATTTGTAGTAATTATAATTTCGATAAACATTATTTTCAGCAAAAATATTTGTATTCAGTTTATATAGCTTTTTCAAATGCATCCATGTTGATTCTTGGCATATAGTATAATGTCGGAACGCAAACAAATAGAGAACTTTAACAACGCAATTAAATTAAATTAATTTAATTAAATTGAATTAATTAAATTAAACTAAATTAATTTAATTAAATTAAATTAACAACGCAGATAAACAGTGACCTTTAGCAACACATTTAAATTAAATTAAATTAAATTAACAACACATATAAATAGTAATATTTAACAATGGAATTAAATTAAATTAAATTAACAATGCAGATAAATAGTGACCTTTAACAACACATTTAAATTAAATTAAATTAAATTAAATTAAATTAAATTAAATTAAATTAAATTAAAATTAAATTAAATTAAATTAACAACGCATAAAAATAGTGATATTAATAACGCAATTAAATTAAATTAAATTAAATTAAATTGAATTGAATTGAATTAAATTAAATTAACATCACACATAAATAGTGACTTTTAACATTCCCCCATCTGAATGAAACCGAAAACTTTTCTGTTTCCTCCAAAAAACAGGTAAACAAACAAGGTCTTAATCAATCTTGAATCAACTGTTAAGAATAATAGTGGAAAAATTAGGTTATAATGAGATGTAACAAATAAAACTAATGTAATGAAACTTTTGTTTTGTTGTATACAATCTAATTAAATAATGCAATTCTGTTATTTCCATACTTACCGGTGCAGTCCGAATGTCATTTTTCACCAAGTTGATAATATTTCACAAGTATTCTTTATACAGTAACTAATCAAAGTTTTTGCGAAAGGTGCGACAGGCAATGTATACAAAGAGTTTTTAATATAAATTATGCAAAAACAACCAATTTAAATTTATAGAATTTAAAATTTTATTAATAAAGCTATGTGCATACCGCTTGGCAAAGTTTAATTTTAATCTATAAATTACTTTTTTCAAAACTGTTTCGCTTAAAAACGAAAAAAGAATTTTCTTTTGGTTTGTTATTGGCTGACATATGTTTAAAATGTAGAGGAGTCAGATCTTTTGAACGAGATTTCCCATCGATCTATGGTTTGGATTTAATTGTAATTGTAAAACATGCAATTGATTTTAATTATTAAATTAATAATATATTTTAAGATTCAATAAAACCCAACTGTAAACATCTCTATTCACAGGTTAGAATGCCACTTTGATTACGGTCGACGGATGCAGTGTATCTAGTGTATATGTTTGCGCATCACAATCTTATTACCCAATAATGACAAAAATTACGTAGATTCACGAAAGCTGACAAGTTTTTTATGTAACCAAGAATTAGATATACTTACTACACTACTTTATCGTTCTCATAGATGTATTTCATAAAAATGGATACACTTCACTGTATTGAAATTTTTTTCAAAATTATTTTCCAATCAAACTTCTATTAAGTAATTACGAACTTTTAAAACGAAGGCTATCCATAAAGAGCGGTCGACGATTAAATCTTATTGCGCAATAATCTGCAAGCCTCGACCTCAACCATTGTACTGTCGTGTATGCTGGTTGAGGTGTTAATTGGATCGACAATAGCACAAGTGAGGCAAGTTCTATGTTATTTGTATGTGAGTTGCCTCACTTATCCTATTGTCGATTAAACTGTTCTTGTGATTTAATCTGCGCTTGAAAATCTCCAAACTATATACATATATACATAGAGTTTTCGTTTCAGTTCGTTCACACGCTCGATAAAAATAGATGCTCTTTAATTTAAAAAGTAAAATGTATTCTAGCAAGTATCAATGTATCAATATTTATAAACTCAGTGAAAATATACTTTATTGAAGCGTCAATTGTTCTCAATTAATAAATACAACTGATAAAAAGCATTAGCTTTAAAATAAAAATCATTTTCAAACAATAAACATTTTTGATTGGAACTGTAAAAAAGCAAGCACTAGAACCTACTTTTCTATTCAATCAATATTTCAATTAAAATGCCAGTTAATTAGTCCTCATTTTTTATTCATTAGAAAGAGAAAACAAAAATAGAAATAATTTCAAAAGACTGAAAAAAATTACGAATAAAAGTTCTAATAAGTGTTACCAGTTTTTTATATGAATTACGTTTTTATTAAACCTTTTATTAATTCAATTTTTACGTTGCATTATATTAAGAAGAGCTTTGTAACATCAACTCTGTTATTCATTTTAGCTAAACCATTGTAATGTAGATTATTTATGAATATAATAATTCATAACAACATGTATTCCTAAAAAGATCTTTCTAAAATTAGTTTGACGTATATATTATTATTCCACCACAAAGCGAATATGTTAATAGTTCATTATAGATTTGTCCATCCATATTAAGGCTACTTAATTATCTATCAATAAAAATATTAAAATGATTATTAAACTTGTAAATGTTTTAGTTTATATTTATACAATCATCAGCACAAAATATGGTAAATATAATCTCGCTTACACTAATTAAATCGTATATCAAAGTATTTAAAATTTAAAATGTTTTTATGAAGAAAATTCTGACATTAAGATAAAATTTTATAATCTGAATAATTTGCATTTATATTAAAAACTTAAGTTTCACATTTGATCACAAATGATAAAATATAATTATTATTCAAACATTCATTATAACTGAATATTTATAAAAAAAAATTGTAATAGCTTTTGTGTTTTAAAACAATTCTTTCACCAAGTAATGAAATTAAACCTTGCTGAAGCTTGCTTATTTAGTCAATGGTATTGATAGAAAGACTTGATAAACTGTTCAGTCATTGTAAGTTTTTTTTATAAATACAGTTTTTGAGATGAAACATAGACAACCTAACGCCGACTGTACACAGGCCTGTATAACCTAAGTTTCAATTGTATCACAAACTGAAAGAAAATACGTTTTTGTTACCATAAAATGATTTTAATGAAAGAAAACAAATAATATATTTAGTGAAACGGCGTATGCAATACAAACTTCAATGAAGAGGATACATAAATGGCTTATACATTACACACTTTAATTATGAATACCATGAATGGCATATATAATATAAATTGTTCGTAGTATTTACGGATCGAAAATAGCAAAAGTGAGGTGACCCACATTCAAATAGCATACGGCTTGTCTCAGTTGTGCTTTTATCGATCCATATAAAGGGTGTTTATTTTAGAGTGATAGAATTTCAAAGGTATAAAAAATACTAAAAATAAGATTTAATACCCATG
>JARUHE010324318.1:0-11242 GCA_031471125.1 Archaeomysis grebnitzkii | reverse complement strand
AATTTCCCTAAAATTTCAGTACTTTATCTTGAGGGTTGCTAGATTCGATTACGAGATCTCAACTGGAGTTATACCGAAATTTCATTGGTTCAAAATGCCATTGGTGTAAGAAAGAGTAGCTGTCGTAAAGTTTTACCAAATTCTTTATAAAAACTTCATTTTATAAATTGTGAAGTTACGATTCCATTACACACTGCCGAGTTGTGAATTCCAAAATATGTCTGTCATATATTTTGGTTACTTTTTGGTAGCCGTTGTATACTTTCACCATTTGTTGGCTCCTTATTATCTATTGATTCTACTTTATAATATACGAATCCTATAGAAAAATTATTTCAAAACTTAAAAAAATTGTTCATTCTGTGTTAATGGTTATGTTTTGTATGGTATTTATTATAATCATTTCAAAGTGCAAGGGATTGATAACTGTGCAGTGTAATAATCAAACTGTCAAATAAGATCAGTCACTTCAAGAACTCACCAAATTAATTTTTCAAAAAAATTAACTTACAACAAAGGGTTCAATTTTGTGAAAAGTAATTTTAATGTAACCTATTTTTCTCCAATTGAGTACTTATATTTATTTGTAAACTATAGTTCATGAAAATTTACTGTCTAATAAGTGTATTGAACAATTAATAATGCATTGAACAGTTGGTTAACATTAAATATTTATTAGTTCAACAATTAGGTTTAAATAATTACATTTTTTATTCACCCACTATACCCATTTAACAAAAATTTTGGACTCCCTGAATTGAAAAAAATTATTTGGCACATTGCAGTGTATAACTAGTTTTCTTACAAAACTAAATGTACGTCATTAGCGTATTGGAATTCACCAATCGGTAGCATGTAATATAATGCAAAATGTAATTTCACACATTATAAAATAAAGTATTTATAAAGAATTAAAATGTTAGAAACTGGCCTGACCTTACCTAACCCAACTCTTGTGTATGTAGAGAGTATGTAGATATAAATAAGAGAATATGTATATAAAAAATTAATGGTGGACATACGTTTTCAAATTGCAATATATAACATGTTATAACTGATTTAATATTGTATTTATTTCAATAATTTTTTTTATAAATGAACATATTTCACTATTACAATTTTGATAAAAAGTTATTTTGCAAAAATAAAACTATTAAAAAATTGAAAAATTAGGTAGTGGTTATTTATTTTAAGCGTTTTTCTTATGAACAATGATTTTGTTGTCTTTCAAGATTTTTTCAGCCTTTTTAACCCCAAAATTAGCACAAAGTGGCCTTTTTCTGCAATAAAAATGATCAAAAATGAATGTCCTCTTTAAAATGGAAAATATTTTTTGGCTGAAGGATTCAATTTTGTGAAAAATATATAATAATAATAAGTGTGATGAACAATTAATAATGTATTCAACAGTTATTCACCATTTAATAATTATTTAGTTAAACAATTGCATTCCAATAATTAAATTTATTTCATTTACCATCAGGGCATTGCTTTAAAGCTGTTTTTCACATGTTCCATAGGAATTAATATTGGAGTGGAAAATGTGGAAGCCTAAACTACCAGTTATGGTAAAGGACTTGATGTATAAAAATTTAATGGACTCCCAATGTTTAAAAAGTAATTTCACACATTGAAGTGTGTGTATTTCATTGAAGCTCATGTGGTGAAATGTTCGAAGCATTGCCACAAACTTTACAACAATGGCCTAGCTTAGAATTAGGGGTGTACCAAAGCCAGAACTTTGCCGAAGCCAAAGCCGAAGCTAAGGCTTTGGCAGATATTGCAGGCTTTTAATATACACTATGGACATATAGCCTTAATATTTGTACTACTTGAATGACCTTTTTTGATGGCAGATATAGACTTAACTTTATTTATTCTTAGAATATAGAAGATGACTATAATGGCTAATAATAATAATAATAATAATATAATAATAGTTTATTTACATATAAAACACAATCATAGTTACAAATATTACAACATTCATAATATACACCATAATAATGACATTAAATAATAGTTTCTTTATATATTCATTTATAAAAAACTTTCAATATCTTCAGAAAAGACAAAGAAAAAAATTATAATATTAACTTCCCGGGAAGAGCATTTTCTTATAAAGCGCTTCTTATAGTATATACCTTTATCGTCGATTTAAAATTTTCGTTTTTTTCAGGGTTTTTGTCTTGGCTTGAATTAAGTCTACTTCTGAAAAAAAATTAGTTGATAAATGTCATAACAACGCAGTGACTTCAATAAATTTAAGTTTTATCTCTCTGTCATATATGTTAAATGATCATTGCATGATAATTGCTCTAAAATAAAAAGTGTTTAATTAACTTTTGAAAAAATGTAAGTTGGTAAACTCCTAACATTAACAAAAACTCCTTAACCATCAAGATAAACTCATCAAACAGTGCATTATGTCTCTGCTAAAAACATTATACATATGGAAAGTCTATAAAATAAAAAAGTGGAAGAAATCAATTTTTTTTGGACGATATTGTTTACTTATGTACAAAGCAGCTAATGTTCATAGCTAGTAATCCAGGGGCGAATGTTTCAAATGTCTCGCAACTTTCAAAATATTATTATTTTTAAGAAAAAATCAGTATATCAATTCAATTCACCTTAAAGACTATTCATGTATACTTCATTTTTTTTTATAAATGTAAATTCAATTGTGCTTATCTTATAGGTACTGTTTTGTAAGATTAAATGCAGCAAAGTTGCTCATCTAGTTTTTTAAAAAGTTATTACAATTTTTCACAAATTACAAATATATAATAGCTAGCTGTTAAGGTATTTTATGGTTTTCCATTGTATGACTGGATATCAGAACAAATCATTAACCCATACATGTATACATCTACATAAATATACCAAAATCAATAAGAAACATGTTCAAATACTTACTACAGTTAGAAAAAGTTTTCAAACAATTGTATATAGTCACTGAATTACTTCAACAAGTATTCAGTAGCCCTACTTCACAATTAATAAAGAATTTAAATTTATCAGTTTTTATTGAGCATGCTATTAGGCGAAAGCTCTCTATATGTTTTGTTTTTCCATGTTGTTGTTGTTGTCGACCCCCCTCCGTCTTCGACATAGAGGACGGAGCCCAGCCCCAACCCCAGCAGGTCGAACCATCGGGCTAGTAGCCCCGCCGCTCCCACCTGGTCCGTCCAGAGGACTCCCGGGGCCATGTCCGTCCACACATGTTTATTTTTTCATCATTGTCGGTGTCGTCTTCATTGTCTGCATCATCATCGTTGTCGTCTGCACCTGAAAATCAATTAGTAATAAACAACTTTGATTTAAGAGATACAGAGAACTTTCATAAACAAAATTTGTTTGTCTTAACCATCCAGCTAATATTGTTCTAGATATTTTTTTTTCAAAAATCAAAATTTACAGAGCTATAGCCAAAACTCTCATTTTTTAACTTTTTACCAGAAGTCTAATGTTTTTTATATGAAGAGTTACAGAAATTTTTGTTGAACAAAAGTTGTTCAATATGACCATCCAATCAAAATGATCACAAATATTTTTTTTTGAAAAACCCACTTTAAAAATTAATAGCCATAAACAGTTTTTTAACTGCAAAATGATGAACAAAAGTTTAAAGTTTTTTATTTATAGAATTACATAAAATTTTGCTGAACAAAAGTTGTTTATAATAACCATCTAACCAATATTACCATCAATAACTTTTTTCATACAATAAATATTTACTGAATTATAGCCAAAAATAAAATGTTTGTTTACTTCACCCGGGATTGTCGGTCATCTATGGCTAGTTTCAGAGAAGTTATTTCAAATTAATTACTAGCTACTGTTAATTTTCTTACATATTTGCCTAGATGTTACTTTTTATGTATAATGACATCCAAATAACTTATTATTATTAAAAATCATATGATGCTCCAACCTTAGTGAGTATTGAATAAATTAGATCTACAAAAAGTGGACAAATTGCCTCTGCTATGCAGAAGAACCTTTCGTCATTGTAAATTAACTTTCTCTATTAGTTATTGTATTTTGCTCTTCAAACCTGAATTTTTTTTTCTGAAATTTTAATTTGTAATTTCTTACAATTACAATATTTATGGGCTAATAGTTAGGGTTTCTTAATTATGTACCAATGTCCATGCCTGTTCCAATCTTTATCTAGTATATTTTGAAACGTTTCAACATTTTATGCAACTACTATATTTGCATTTAGTGAATTCCAAACATTTAATAGTCTATTTGTGAAAAATGAAAATTTAGTTCTTGGACTAACTTGGGGTTTAAACACCTGTTACCTCTAGTGTTTTCTTCTGCCTGGCTGAAGTTATCTTCGAACTGTAATACACCAAGGCCTTTTACTATTTAGAAGAAAATGGTTAAACCATGGTTTTATTACAATGCTTAGGAATATATCTTTACATTCATTTGTCAGTAACTTTAATTTCACATTTTCTACTAGATTGATCTTTGTCTTATTCAGCTAATGAAAAAGTGGCTTATGACTATAAGTATGAATAATTTTGTTTTATTTTTTGCTAAAAAATGTTACATAAAATCGAGATGGCAAAATAAAATCATATTGCCTGAAGAATTATGAATAATAAATCAAAGGTCAGTCCTTATTACATAATGCATGCCATTATGATTAAACAATCCAGGATATCTCCTAAATATCAAATATGAAGTTCTGAGATTCAAACTCATTTTTTGTGTAAGACATAATTCTAATTGGCCAAGATCAAGTCATAAAATTCAGGTTTCAAGGTGAACGATTCTATAATATGATTCATGTAAGGTTTTTCAATTTTGAAACAATGTTTTATGAATTAACATTATTCTAATTTTGGAGATGATTAATGGGTTTAAAATACTTTGTTTTGCTTACAGTTGTCATATTAGCATTGGATATTAAGTTTTTTAGGTCTAGATGCAAATTGTGGAAAATGATTACAGAGAATAGTGGTGATGGTAGTTTTGGTTTAAGCTTGTGTTTATCCAGCACTGGAACAATGAAGACTACCTACAATGGAATATCAAGTTAATATAGATAAGACTTGCCAGATCATTCTTATTAATGTTAGAGAAAATTATAGACAGTGCAAAACATCTTAAAATGCTGTTTTTACAAAAATATTAAAATATAGATTGATTAAAATTAATAACTCGACATAAAAATTACTTATTGTATTTGAAGAGTTCGTTAATTCCTAATTATAAAAAGCCTATCATTTTAAAAAACTATTTCTAGATAAAGATTTTCTTAAAATGTAGATAATTGTTTGTTTTATCCTTTAAACATCTCTATAAAAATCTATGTTTAGTCTATTTGTTGCAAATACCAAGAACTACAAGAACAATCCATGGTAGATTATTGAGCTGGACTTTCACCACTACCTGTCAATGTCAATCATGAGAGAAATAAACATGTGTTAAAAAATAATTTAATTTTTAAAGATTTTAACTTGGTTAAATATAGAAAAACATCGAAAGTATATTGTACTAAAAACAACAAGCATGAGTAAATGCTATGCATTGAAAGTTGTGTTTTGTTAAAAAACAAATTTTATTTTTTCAATACAATTCCATATATTATAGTAACATTTTTCTTTCATTTGTTTTGAATGATCTCTAAACCTTAAAAATAATTGGTTAATCATGAATTTGATGATAGATTGGCTATGTCTAAAAGCACCTCAATGTCTATTATTTAATAAATATAATTTTTTTAGGCAAAGAAATCCTTTGGGTATTCTACCTTAGAATCTCCAGTACTTTCATTTGTTCCAAATAAATATTTCTCTAAACATTCAAATACAAATCCCGGCTAACCATGAATCTCAACTAGCCAATAAAATGTAGGTTTCACTATATTTAAATACTGATTTTACAAAAATAAATCCTTAGTGACAACAGTATAGAATGTTATGTCCTTTATTTTCATTTAAACAAACTTTTGTATAAATTAATTAATTTTTTATTTTGAAAACATGGCAAAATTTCGGTAGTCCACAAATCATCAACCATACCAACACCAACAACAACAATCAGAGATCATTTATAGAAGCTGGTTTTTCAAACACAACTAATATATTGCTTAAAGGGCCATAGAAAAAAAGTTTTAACCAAAAATAAAAAATAAAACATCTGTTCACCTTCCTTCACCAGTACAGTTAACTGAAGTTAATTAATTTAACCAAGATAAGGTTAATTGTCGTTAATTATTTATTGTTAAGTTTATTCAGCACAAGGGAAACTTAGATATGTTAGGGCATTTGCCTAAAAGAAAAAGCTATAAGAAAAAGTGTGTGGCATAATTAGAATCTCATCTTCAAGATAAAAAGATTCAGTGGTGATGTTCTAAAATTATATATAAATACAAATTGTGGCACATCTGTGTTGATCACTTGAATTGCAATGTGAAAATTGTTCTATAATAATCAATATTTCATGAAAATGAAAGCAAATAAACTCTGAACAGTTAATGCTATAAAGATTAAAATACATTAAAGTTGGTATTCAACACTTTTTGTATGATCTCAAATTGTCCTTGAAAGAATTAAGGAGACATCGGAGGGTGATGTGTTACTCCATTATTGTGTCGTAACGCGATTTTCAGCGCAAGTCGGACCACACTTAAATGCTTACATTCGGACACACACCAATGTTGACGAAGTAGTAGTCACTGTCTGGAAATCAAACACAACGTAAAGTGTTAAAAACTGAAGAATTAATTGATGAATCAATATTAGTAGAAACGTTCTAAGTGCAAAAATGTGGATTTACAATTTATGAAAAACATAATTAAAAATGGTGAACACAAACTAAAATTTGATACAAAATATGATTAACACTGCCGAATGATATACAGTTTATAGTAATGTATTAATTAACATAAGTGTTACATAATATAAAATTCATATTTATAATACGGATTTTAGTAAGGACTTGTTAAGTAAAAAAAACATTCGAACACCTAACTGATTATTAATAAGAATTGTGAAGGCATATGCATAATGTATATGTATTGCTAAAAATTATTTTAATTACTTTTAACAATACAATAATTAATAAATAAGTATGGCCAATACGCATCAAGTACTAAATTGCTTTGAGATTTAAAACTGTAGCTGTGAGGAAAAGTATTGAATAATATATGTTTAGATATTTTTACTCAAACAGGTTCAAGTTTTTCATTTTATACTGCAAGAGTAACGAAAAATAATTTAGTCCAGAATTCTTCTACTAATTTATTGTCATAAACACCGAACTTCTATTTCGAGACTTCACAACTCATGGATCTGGATGTGCAAAAAAGTCATAGGTCGTAGCACAACATTTAATGTTTCATTATTTTAATGACGTAAATATCACCAAAAATAATAACAATACACAATTTAAAACAATATATAACAATACACAATTTAAAACAATATATAACAATACACAATTTAAAACAATATATAACAATATACAAATCATTAAATACAATATACAAATAATTAAATACAATAAACACGTCCATCTAAATTTCAACAAAGTTTTTGAATGAATGACTTGTTACCTTTGATTCTCACCAGAACAAATGCGTTCGACAATAAGGAGTTTTTTTCAAGTTCATTAAATGTTTTTTCTAAATTTATGAATATGAATATGGATATATAATATTTTTATTTTGTTTAGTATAAAGCTTTAGTTAGTGTGTCATATACGTACTTATTTTCAACTTGTTTATTCTTGATGCATTTTGTACCTGACATATATTGGTAATCTTACTCTGTTAGTTAAAAACTCGTTTTCACAAATATATTACACTTGCACTAATGACTTAATTAGTTAATTGTTTCTATTTTTAGCTTCTTTGATTGAAATTTCTCATGCCTTACATTCTTTCTTGTTTTTATTTCTGAAGAGAGACCGTAAGTGGTACAATTTAGGTGTACTTCTTTTGGCCTTCCATGTATTCGATTACTAATTTAGATTTTAATTGTTATTAATAAAGTGTCATAGAATTAAAAATAGTGTCAAACTAAAACATTGATATAAGCAAGGTGATGCATAGAAAATAGAAGAAACCTTAAAAAAAATAAAAGGAAGAAATGTGTAGAAAAATAAAAACGAAAAAAATACATATACACATAAAAAATAAATGCATAGAAAAATAAAAAAAATAAATGCATAGAAAAATAAAAAAAATAAATGCATAGAAAAATAAAAAAAAGAAATGCATAGAAAAATAAAAATAAGAAAATAAGAAGAAATGTACAAAAATAAAAAGTAAGAAATGCATAAAAAAAATAAATGAATAGGGAAAAAAATAAATGAATAGGGAAAAAGATAAGAAAAGTTCGAAATGCATAGAACAAAAAAATTAAGAAATGTATAGAAAAATAAAGACAAACAAATAACAATACATATAATAAATGGAGAATTATGATGAAAGCTCTCCCATGTGCAGATGGGACTTCACTGATTGATTTGAACATACCAGAACAAAACGAAGGTCGTCCTGTGCAACCCCCGAAGGAGTTGTAATTAAACATATGTCTCAAGGTGAACCTCTCTCCAAAGGGCATCATCCTATCAACAAGAGTGAAACCATTCTTCATAGGTCTGAACCCTTTGACATTTCATCGTCAGTTGCATTACATCAATAATTATGGAGGAAGATAGGTGTTCTTATGTAATGCTGTTGAGTGTTATCTGGGGATAACTTAGCAGCTTTGTCCCGTCATTAATTGTTTTTTAATTATAATGCAAGAATATAGATGCAAGACAAAAATGTAAATATGTTGATGGTTGAACCACTCGAAAGATCATTTCTGTAGTTAATTTACTTTATGCATGGAAGGGTAATATTATGTAATACAATTTTATATTTTCATAACTATTTATTTTGTTTATAGAAAATATTAGCTGATTATTAGTTTTATATTAATGGAAGCAACATTTCATCGTTTTCCCATATTATGATTATACTAATGACTAACAAATCATTCTTTTTGTTTTGCATGTAATTTAATCTTTATTATGCAATTTTAAGTGATTGATTGGCTTAATTGATTTTATTTCAAAAAATACAAAAAATAGGTTTTCTTTAATGTGTTTGCATCAACAGGAAATCAGGGAATAATAACTAGACATGAACAAAGGTAGTTTTCACATTTAGAAAAGGAAATCATACGACAGGAAATATGTATTTCTGTAATCTACACAAAATTAGGAACACAAACGATTGAGATCATATGTTGATATATTTTTTTTAAATTTATTCTATCGTAGTTAGATGTTTTCCACAAAAATAACGACTGCTTACCCCATGGCATTACCTTAGCTAATAGACTAATGTTTACTGTATATAAAAGTAAATGTTCTTGTTTGGTACATACAAATGATTCTTGATTTGTGAGTGACAACCTTTCATTCACATTTCCTTAAATTATCTAAAACAAAATAAAAACCATAACAAAGTATTTTTTTTTGAAATAAAGAATAAACAATACTGGAGTGTTAACATTCATTAATTATACAAAACTAAATATTTTCATTGTTTTCTCATTTTGATAATTATCAAGTGCGTGTAACTATACATTTCCCATCGTCGTTGTCGCCGTAATTTTTAGATAATAACTTGCATGGTTATATATAATTTATAATTTTTTCACTTTATTTCGTATAGGTTTTGTTGTTCCTTCTAATATATTAATTTGCTGTTTTTATTTTATTTTTATTGTATTTTGTTACTTAAAAAAAGATCATGCAAGTACACGTGAAACAGCACAACCACAGTCAAACCCTTATAAATACAAAATAATAAAGTTTTCGAATTTCTATAGTAAAAATGTCGACTAAAAATTATTTTGGTATTTAGATAAAAAGAACGACAATATTTTTATTATTATCATCGAACTTTTCATTGTTTATTTAACCCTTTAACGCCTGAATTGTTCTTTAAACAAAGATCAAATACATTGAAGTTAATATTAAATACATCCTTTATTGTATATGACGAATTCGTCCACTTGGGTTTTAGGCTAATATGCTTTGGTTGGGAGTTTATCTATTTTTTTCGTTTTTGTTTTATGTAAAATGTTTTTAACTTTTATATTGACAAAGTTTGCGAAACAACATTGGAATTAAATAGAGTTGAAACATGTATGTGCGTCTGGATGTTTATGTATGCGTATGTGCGTGCGCACGAGTATGTGCTTGTATGAGGTATTAGATGAACATTATCAACAAAATAAAGATGATTGTGTCTATGCAAAATGTTGGCATTGAAGTAGATACATAAATTATTTTAATCTTTAATAGTCAGTTTTTGCTTTAAATTGTGTTTGCAACACATGAATGTATTTTTTATAGTAAAATGTAAACTGTTCACTCGCCCTTTGTGCATTATCCTTAATATCAACATCCTTCAAACTGCTTTGTTTTCCACCTTGACATTTATGATGGCCTTCCAACTGTCCAAATGGTCATTACGTTCATTCGTCCAATAAATTTCAAGAGTGAAATAATATTTTAATTATTATTATTTCAATTTTATGGTTTGGATTATTTTGTGTTCTAATTTCCTATTCTAGTTTTGTTCTTTCTTCCTGTTTAATCATAAATACGTAAACATATAATTTTTCTTACTTTGTTCATATTTAATTTTATGAACTGTTAACATAAAACGTTTTGCTTTATTATCCCACTCGAATATACATATTATGGTAATCAATATTTCTATTACATAATACGTTTCTATTGTTTAATACTATTCTCACTCTTATTATACATTTAGCAGATTTGTTGGCTAATAGGCGTTTGTTTTGAAAATCATTTGGCGAAAACTTTAATACAATGAAACATATATATTCCCGTGGAAATTGAAAAAAGATGTTATAGTAATTATTTGATAAATAAATGGTTAAAATTCAAGTATTTTCTTTTTATATTATTTTTGTTTCAAAATTGAAGTACTTTTTCATTTTACTATTAATGGACTTGCATCTCTTCAAACGTAAACTAAACCGTTTTATTTTTTTAGTTTTAGAGTGGTCATCATTTATAATAAACATGGAAAGAAATATGCACTAGGTTTTTATTGTCGAGCGTGCGTAGCGAAGCTCTACATAGGCGTAGCGTTTCCGATGTCGTCGTCATCGTCCTCGTCGTCGTTGTCGTCGGCGTTAGACAATGACTTGAATGCTTATATATCATCTATACTATTATTATTTCT